>JALDNG010000001.1:6005000-6152500 GCA_024349245.1 Neodontobutis hainanensis | reverse complement strand
CATTGTGTATTTGATTCACAAAAATATTTGTAATTATGTTAAGGAATATGTCCACCCATCTCCTCTTGATCACTGTAATTGCATATCCCTGATGTCAGTAACAAGGTTTTCTATGATGTTGTGATCTCATGAGAAATGCTTTATCATGATAAAAGAATTTGAACGTAGTTATAGATGTTTTTGCTGAATAATACAGCATTAGTGGAGCAGGGTGTGTCTCAAACCCTCCCATCAGTTACAGATACGATGTCTGACAATCAGGGTATATGACTGAAGTAATTTTCACTCAATGAAATTAAGTTCAGATTTTTTTTGTACAACTTCTTAATTACTTTACAAAGAAATATGTTGCTACAGGAGGCGATGGGCCTCAAAGCTCTGATGCTTGTGTGCCTGACCTGACCTATTTGTGCACAGTATCTGAGGATATCTCATAACCAGAGTTTAGTGCTGTTTAATGTTAGGTGACACACCAGTGTCCCGCAGTGCTTTCTTTTTTAATCCCTGGCATCTTTGGTAAGAAGAAAAAAATGCTGGTTTCTGGCATCAGCTGCCTCAGGGAAGATGAGATTGTCAGGCTGCATTTCTTCCCTGCTTGCCAGCCATTCCTCCGGAGGTTTGTGTGTGCACAAGGGTAAAGCTCCCCCTTTTTGGCAAGTTAGGTAAATGAGGAACAGAGGGGGAGAAGAAAGAAAGATGGCAGCTTTGCCCTTTGAAAACAATTCCACCTTAAGCTCTTTTTGAAAATTACAGGGAGCTTTTTCTTCTATTGTTCTTGTCACCTTGCCTCCAACGTAGCTGCAAACAAGCTCGAGTTAAAGCCACTGATGCGTTTTCTCCAGAGCGCTCAAGGAAAGAAAAGAATGAACAAGATGAGTGGTGTTTGGTATTATCCTTTGATAGTGGTCTGTTTGGCCCGAGGCGTTTGTGAGGATGAATGTAAAGCTGGCCGTCTGCACTCAATGTCCAGTAATCTCACTGACCACACTGTCCAGACAACTCTAAGGCCCACCGGTCATCCTCCAAACTCCTGCATAACCCCTTTTCCACCAAGCAGTCCACACTTAAGTTCAGTAGAGCAGAGTTTGGAACAGCCTTTCTTCTGACTTGTGTTACCTTTGCGCCAGCTACCTAAATTGTTATGTCATGCCAATTACATACAAGCAAGCCTTTAGCAAGGGTTGTCAATTACAGAATTAAAGACTGGGGCGGCAGTAGCTCAGTGGGTAGAGCAGTCGTCCTTCAACCGGAAGGTAGTAGGTTCGATTCCCACAGTTCATACTGTCGTTGTGTCCTTGGGCAAGACACTTAACCTACCTTGCCTCCAGTGACTGTTCACACTGGTAATTACTGTAGAACAATGTAAGTCGCTTTGGATAAAAGCGTCTGCTAAATGAATAAAAATGTAAAAAAAAAAATGTAAAGAAGTGAGTAAGGTCTCATCTCCTGCACGTGGCAGAGTGGTTAGCACTCCTGCCTTTACAGCAAGAAGGTCGTGAGTTCAAAACCTTGGCCGGCTCAAACATTCTCGGCCGACTCCGGTCTTTCTGTGAGGAGTCTGCATGTCCTCCACGTGTTACTGTGGGTTCTCTCCGGGTACTCCAGCTCCTCCCACCGTCCAAACACATTTATGTACAGGTTAATTGGCAACTCTAAAGTGTCTCTAGTGAATGAATGTGAGAGTGAATGGTTGTCTGTCACTGTCTGTCTCTATATGTTAGCCCTGCAACTAACTGGCCACTGTCCAGGGTGTACCCCGCCTCAGGCCCAAAGCTGCTGGGATAGGCTCCAGTCACCCGTGACCCCTAACGGGACAAAGCGGTAGAAAATGAATGAATTAATGAATGAATGAGTAAGGTCTCCTGTGTAGGTAGTCAGAGGCTAAAGTCAAGTAAATTAATATTTAACTTTTGACATAATCATAACTACCGTAGTAAAAAAAAGATGTGATTAACCTTTTTAATTTTATTTAATTTTCATCAGAACTTTATAAAAATTGCAGCTCACTCTTGTGTTATGGTCCCACCAGAAGAAACAGCTGCACACAGCAAACGCTGAAGCCAAATGAGGAACTGCTGATGAAAACCCCACCTCACTGAACAGAAGCATACCTTAGTGTTTTATAGGTGTCGCCTTTAGTGACTGTGGGAACACATATTTGAAGAGACTATATGTAACTTTTTAAGATCAAATAACGTTTTTATTTGCCCATATGTGAGCCAACTATAAAGAAATGAGACGACTGAGACCTTCACAGTTCAAAACTGTTGTCTCTCTGAGCCTGTAGGCTCATTTCATTGGGCAGTAATCAACCCGGATGTGACGTAGCGCACGCTCCCGTGTACAACTCTGACTTCACAATAGAGCCGCCATAACAGCAAGCAAGATTAGCTAGCATTTGTATCAAGATGGACTCTGCAAGCAACAAAAAACAACCGGCCTCTAGCACAGTCCAGACACTGACACCTCAAAAAAATAAAAAAACAAACAATGCTTTGCTTTAACAGGAATGAGAATGACGTCGGGGGTGGAGTGAACATAGGAAGAGTAGAGAGAGCTGCAGTCTACTTGGGGAACAAAAAAGTTGCTTGTTTTTTTTATTGAAAAGGAAAGACATCATTACAGAGCATATATAATTAATTGTGGTGTTTTGATTTCAGTTGTCTAAAGCTAAATAACGATAGCATGCTTGTAAAATGGGGATGCTAAGCAGGTAACAGGAACGACAACTCAAAATTAGTTACTGTTTTGTGAATTCTGAGAAAACTGAGTGAAATATACTCGTCAACCCTAGGAGGAGATAAAAAAAGAAAGAGTGCTAATTACTACTGCAACAAGAGGCTGGTGTAATAATATTATGAGAGGTTGAGCATGTACCTACAGCTACAACCAGTGTGAGCATATACCTATGATCAATCAGTCTCCATACGTTTGGTGAAATAAGTATGTTTTGAGTTTGCTTTTGAAAGCCTCAACAGAGTCAGATCGCCGCACTTCCACCGGGAGCCCATTCCATAAAAATGGGTCTCTATAAGAAAAGGCTCTGTAGCCAGCAGACTTCTTCTTTATTCGAGGAAGTTGAAGGAGGCCAGCGTCCTGAGAGCGAAGGGTACGAGCTGGAGTATACCAGGTGATAAGGTCAGAGAGGTCAGAGAGCGCGTGTCCACAAAGGATTTTATAGGGTAACAAGAGAACTTTGAAATCAGCTCTAACATGAATAGGAAGCCAGTGTAATGAAGCCAGGACTAGAGTAATGAGATTGAACTTCCTGGTCTTAGTTAAAAGTCTGGCGGCTGTATTTTGGACCATTTGTAGTCTGTGAGTACCTTTCTTCAGCAGTCCAGAGAATAACGCATTGCAGTAGTCCAGCCTGGATGTGACAAATGCATGAATGAGAATTTCAGCATCAGATAAAGAGAGGCAGGAGCGAATTTTTGAGATATTTCTCAAGTGAAAAAAGTCCAGTTTAGTGACCTGCTACAGAGATAGTGTGGGGTCAAAAATGACACCAAGATTCCTTGCAGTTTTGCCGTGCTCCAACACACAGTTGTTGATTTTGACAGTAAGATTGTTGAACTTGTGCCGATGACTGGCAGGACCAATTAACAAGAGCTCTGTTTTATCCGAGTTCAAATGGAGGAAGTTTTGAGACATCCATGATTTAATTAGAACGAGGCAGGCCTCTAGACGCACGATGTCAGTAGTATTATTTGCTTTTATTGGTAGATACAGCTGTGTATCATCGGCATAACAGTGGAAGTTCACTCCATAACTTCTGATGATTTGTCCCAATGGTGTAACATATAGTGAAAAAAGTATGGGACTAAGCAGAGATCCTTGTGGCACACCGAACTTCACTGATGCCGTGGAGGAGAAGGATTTATTAAACAAGACTAACTGAGACCTATCACACAGATAGGATTCTAACCAAGAAAGAGCAGAGCCAGAGATGCCAAAAACATCTTTAAGTCTGTTGATTAGCACTGCATGATCAATCGTATCAAATGCAGCACTGAGATCCAGCAATAACAGTAGAGCCGATGAGTCCTCGTCCATCTGAAGGAGGAGATCATTTGTCACTTTAACTAAATCTGTTTCAGTGGAATAAGAGGCCCTAAATGCAGACTGAAATGTCTCGTGGAGATCTGTGGAGCCAAGTGAATGGGACACGGTGCTGACAAAGACAAAAACAAAATGTTATCCATGATATCTTCAATTTTTTGATTAAAGAAATCTAAAAAGAGAGGAGTCTTCAGTTGTTTTTGTTTGATTAGCTTAGCTAATGTCCCAAAGAGAAACCTGGGGTCATGCCAAAGCCTGGGTTTCCCCGTTATTCAATGGCGCAGGTCGTCTAGTTGGTCTGGGCTCTGTCCTGAGTCGGTGATGGCCAAGAGGGTGGCATGGACCTCCTCTGTGAAGGCCTCTACTGAGTTTCCAGGTGTAGTTAAATTAGGAAGGCCATTGGACAGCCATGTCGCAAACATTTCCGTTGCAACTGCGCTAAAACTTTGGAAAGACAATAAGCATTTATTGGAATTTGAGGGAAATGTATAACATTATTTGCACTCTTCTCTCCTATGTCTCAGGAGTTCATTCATTGTTGGGTTTGTCAAACAATAAACTTATAGAAATGTAACTTTTCATACCTTCACCTTAAATGTCAAAGTCTTGTGAACAGCTGTAGCTGGTTCTCTGTTGCCCCGGTTTCTCAGTCGTGCAAGTAAGAGCGCACGCCAGCGAGCAGGACACTGACTGCAGTTCTCCTAAACAGCCACTGGTGTCAGTAACTGTTAAGTTTTTTCTGAAAGTTTCACATAGTACCTTTAAGTAGAAGAGTTCAAATTCTTTGGGCAGTAGGAGATAAGACTGGGCTGCACACCCCTCTCGTCCACAAAAACAGAGTTTTTCCCAATCAAAACTTCCATTTATTTGGAGCACAGGGAGCACTGAGAGCAGAAAAGGAGTGAGATATATCACTGTGTTATCTGGCCAGTATATCCCCAGCTCTCAGCGTCAGCACACATCATACATGACATAGTTGTAATTATTGATGATAATAAGAAATAGCATAGCGCAGAGGTGACACGGCTGGGCAGGATTGGAACAAGACAATAGCAGCAAAGACTTCACTATTCTTTGATAAGCCAGATCATGTTTTAAGCATTAGGAAATACAGAACCAGGGAGGAATCTGCATTACTGTTTTAAAGAATTATGAATTTCAACTTCACACATGCCTTTTGGTGGTGGGATCATGGCTTCATTATGTTTTCTGATGGCCACGTCTCTCTTATCTTCTTGAAGGGGTGAAAGATATTCTAATCTGTCGCCCCAATAGCCTTAAGCCCTGGTGCAGCGAGTGGGCTAACTTTTGTTCCACATAATCCCTCCAACCCAGTGAGGGGAGGTCATGTTTGTCAAAATGTGGCAAAAAGTGAACATGGAATTTTTTTACCCCTCCTTTTCTTGGCTTAATTTGAAATTATAAATGCATGTGATTCTGAACTTTAGATCTCCAGAGAGAGCGGTAAACAAGTATGAAATTGAGTGTCTTTTGAAACTCTGCAGGAAGGACGTGAATGGAATCAAGAAGCCAACATTATTCAGCCTTCAGAAGGCTGGCTGCTTGACCTGAGAGGCCTCTTGAGCTAAATCACTCAAAACTCACTGTGGCTCCATATTGACAAAATATAAAAGGACAGATGCAAAACCTCACTTGGCCCTGGTTTAAAATGAGAGTACCTTTAAGTGTTGTTAGGTGCAAACCATAAATTTCTCTGTATTTACTTTTTTACCTGAAATAATCTAAGTTAACATTGCATTAACATTTTCTTAAAAATAAAATCAAATTAACAAAAAAGATTTCAGATTTTTTTTCTCTGAAATATACACTGAACAACAATTGTAACACAACACTTTTGTTTTTGCCCCCATCTTTTATTGAATGAACTCAAAGATCTTAGACTTTTTATGTGTACACAAAATGCTCATATTTCTCTCAAATATTGTTCACAAATCTGTCCAAATCTGTGTTAGAGAGCACTTCTCCTTTGTTGAGATAATCCATTCACCTCACAGGTGTGGCATATCCTGATACTGATTAGAGAGCATGATTATTACACAGCCGTGCCTTAGGCTGGACACAATAGAAGGCCTCCCGCCTGGCAGCTCTAAACTCAGCATCTTTGAAAGAAATCTCAACATGTCACTCCCAAAGAAAACCTAAACTTACAAAAAAAAAAAATCCTTTACTTTTAGAAACACTGTTGTTTCTGGGAAACATGTAGAACATTTGTCCTAACACAAACTATATCCAGTCAGAAGGGAGCCACTGCAGGTGGATAATGCACTGACAAATTAAATGGGTCCAACCACTGCCGTCTGTGTTACAACACATGCAACATGCTTTAGAATCATCACCAGGGACTGAGGGAATCCAAGCTTTATTTTTTGTATATTTTCCCCACTTCAGCATGATGCTAAATGGGATGATACCTAGCCGCACTCTCAGCCCTGTTGTTTTTTTGTGACCATTCTGACAACCTCCATTAGACACTGATATACTGGCAATGCCATTCAAAGTTGTGAGCTTCCTTCCAAATCTATTTGATTAACGAGGCCCGTTTTTCCCACAGTTCATACTGTTGTTGTGTCCTTGGGCAAGACACTTAACCCTTTATTCCTCCAGTGTCTGTGGCACTGGTGTGTGAATGTATTTGGTGATGGTCAGAGAGTCCGTAGGCGCAAAATGGCTGCCAATTCTCTGTCAATCTGCCCCAGGGCAGCTGTGGCTATAGATGTAGCTTACCACCACCAGTGTGTGGCTGTGGAGTGAATGAATAATGGATATGTAAAGCGTGTTTGGGTAGCACTATAAAATACAATACATTATTATTATTATTATTATTATTATTATTATTATTATTATTATTATTATAACCAATCAATACCAGCTAACAAAAGTACTGATCACAAAATCATTAATTGATAAAATTATTTTCACACAACATTTACAAAATCAAAAGAAACGCAAATAATGTGCAACAGAAACCTGCCCAATCTGGGCACATTGGCAGACTGTTTGACCAGAAGAACAACCTCCACATGACGGATGGTGTACGACCAGAAACAAGCGCATTTATCAGGCCACATGATCCCGCTGCAGCCAAGCCAGACACACCAGATTTTTATCCAACTGTATTAGATTTAGTCATTTCCTTTTTCAAGATGATTGGATAGAGATAGAACTGGTGGTGGCTTTATTGTCTACAACCTCAGGGTGATTGTTTATGATACATTTAGTACACACACTGGTATGTCTAATCCAGTTCAGTCTAGTGTTTGGGGTTATGAAGACAGTTATTATATTTTGATATACGGTCAGTCAGGTGTATTTAGGTTTCAGTTTTGTGTGGCATATAGGTAACATGTGACACTCTTGAAGCTGGTTGGATTTTTTGACAAAATGTCATGTTCTTATCCTGCCTAAATACATTAATAATGTATTTCAGAGGACAATTCAGAGGACCCCCTCAAAAACGAGATGATTCATATGAAGGTATTTTTCCTCACGAAAATGTAAAAAAAAAAAAAAAAACAATGTTTACATGATACATTCTATGCATAATCTATAAGTAGAGTGGCAGAATCTGGCACAAGGTGTAAACAAATGTGAAAATATTATTTTGGCCATTGGAAAGCCAATAGATTTGCTTCCATAAATGGAAATTCAGACCAGTGCAGTATTCCAGCCTAATCTATCTATGAGTGTGACTTGAGTGTGCTGAAATAAGTGTGGCAAACTAAGACAATAATTTGGTATAAGATGAATAGGATGCTCATGCAATGCAAATAGAGATCCTGGGGGACTTCCAGGCATAAACAGACAAAGGTGATAGCCAACTGACCAAGCAGAAGAAGAAGGACATGGTGATAGATCCCCTGGACAACATCAACATCAGCAACATGGAGAAAGCGCAAGGGCTGTAAGAAAAGCGACAGAAGATGTGGAATGTGAAGGTAACAGTGGTCCCAGTGATGTTGTGGCCTGAGCTGGAGTTGTTCGTGAGTCAAAAAATGTGTGCAACTCCTGCAAGATTTTTTAAGGAGCTGAAGTAACTCCAATCTCTAGGAGGAAAAAAAAATCCAACCAAGATCATCTTATAAATACAATAAGTAGGCTACATCTAAAGTACTACATAAAAACAGTTATTTTAGATTTTTTTCATTCACAACAAACCTCTGTTATGAGTGGAGGGAGCAGGCAGATTTATGCTGTGGATTAAAGCGTGCACATAAGGCATATGTTCTGCACCCCTCCCCCCTCAGAGGGTATTTGTGTACAAATCCCATGGCTGTGAACACAGACAGTAACACCCTGTGTCGATGAAAGCGGTGTCAGGTAATTTCACACTCTCAAAGGCGTGCAGTCATGTCAGCCTCCCTCGAGCAAACTCATTACCTGTCCCAGGCGCCGAGCGTGCTCTCCATGCACCAAGTTTCACAGGTGGAGATGTTACAAAGAGAGGTTTGTCGTAGCTTATGTGGCACTTATATAAAACAGCTTATATGTAACTGGAGGTTCTTTTCTTTTTTTTTTTTTTTTTTTTATCTGTGTCAGACTTTACTTCACTCATCTGATCCAATTCATTCCTTTATTCTTTAAAAAAAATACAAATAAAAAATAAACAAGCTGATACTTAAGAAAGAAGAAAAAGGAGGAAAGGATATTACTTAAAGTTAAAAGTTTTACACAAATATGACTTGATATGATAATTAGAGGTGGATAGTATACTACTATACTAGTATAATGTGTAACAATGCAAAGAAGACTTTGGGAATAAACATTTGATACTGTAGCCTTAAAACTTATACAAATAAATTGCTGCTGTCTCTTTAAAAAAGTAAAACAACAGTATTTCTTTGGGAAAGCTGTTCTGCCATCAATTGGACAGATTGATCCAATGGATGGCTTTCACATGACTCTGAGGGTCTGGGGGAGAAAAATGGGCCATGGTCCTACTTCTGACTCTGCTGAGTATAAACTAATGATTCGGGCCTTAAAGGTCTCATAAAGACTATTCCAGGTTTTGGCCTCTCCACCCTCCTATTGCCCCGGGAGAGCAGACAGGGCACACATGGAGGGCTATGACACCACCAGGCTGTCTTCTTCCCTGTGTTTAGTCTGGTGACATGCCCCCCTCATCCTCCAGTAGAGCTACCCCTACAACAGAGCTGTCAGCTGTCGGGGAAGGACCTGACCTGCCAGCATGCATCTGGTTGACAGGCAGCTGGGAAGGTGCACTGCAAGCACACGTCAGAGCTGATAAGAGGTGCTAAGAGCGATGGGCTTGGGGTGTGGGGACACTCCTGCACAACCTCTCTGTGTTTTTATTTTGGTACAGAGTGGGGCGGGGAGGGGGCAGTAGGATGACTTGTCACCTAACAACATCCTACGGGTGTTGGGAATTCTGTTTAAAGAAAATACACATGTGTCATGTGCTGGAGTGCTCGCATGAGGACAGATCGTTGGTCAGGTGTTGAACTCTCTCTCCTGTCTCCTGTAAAGGATATAGTCTTCAAACTGGACAAAAGGTAGAACCTTTCTTTTACCTTTAACACTTTGTCTGGAGACTTTCTCTAAAACCATTTTATTGGTTCACAACCTGGATGCTTGACAATCTCCACAGAAATCTTACATTTGAGTATTTTTTGAGTGAAACTAGTTAACCTTTTATTTTATTTTTACATATACATATTCAAAGAGCCTTTTATGTATCTTTATGATTTCAAGTAGAGATTAATTGGTGTTGTGTTTGTCTCTGTCACATGACTCATGTAACGTCTTTGACAGGTTACAGCTCAGTGTATATCATCATACTTCAAACTTGGCTCAGTGTAATCAATTTAAGAGGTTTCATAAAGACTAGTTCAGGTTCAGAGCTCATCTCACATAGGCTCAGTTGAACAGAATCATCGCAGCTTGGTTTCCAGCAGCGATAAGACATTTTAGAATATTTTCTTGATGGGAGACAGTTGTTTTTATTTTGAACATTTCCATATCCCTGCATTTTTAATTGATTCATTCACTTTCTTCCGCTTATTCACATTAAGGGTTGTGGGTGACCGGAGCCTTCTCAGCAACTTTGGGCCTTAGATGGGGTACACCCTGGACAATGGCCAGTTAGTTGCAGGCCTGACATGTCTTTGGACGGTGGAAGGAAGCCAGAGTACCCGGAGAAAACCCATGGTCACACATGAAGGACATGCAGACTCCTGTCCAATTTAAATTAGCCTAGTCCTCTCTCCTTCATAATTGCATATATTTTTTGGTGAACCCTGCTGCAACCCTATACTACATTTGTCTGTTGCAGGAACTGTCTGAGCTCCTGAGCTGATGTTTTCTTATACAGCAGTCTGTGGACTGCACGTATTGTGAACGTGTCTGCTGGTGGCTGCTGACATCTGAGGCAAGCTGTTGCATATACATTGAGATAGAATGCTACTTTCTTAATTTGGAACAAATGAGTGAGATGATGGAGACAGCACGTATAATTTGGAATGAATGGTCCGGTTTAATTCTTGCAAGAAAGAAACTCATACACAGCAACAATGGTACAGGTTGAATTGCTTACAAAGAAACACAATACACAAGATTTTATACCTTGTTGTATGTACATCAGAGGCGTTTATTGTTCACGCCTCCCATGCCAGGTTCCTACAAAACAGAATGTAGAAGGTGGTTAGTTATGTCTATGTTACTTTACATGAATACAATTTTGGCTATATAACTAAACCACATCTGTTTGAGGCCCCAAATACACCTTTTGATGGAAATAAGTGTAGCTCTAAATGCAAACAGAACATTTTTCTGTAATGTTGTTACTGTTAAATTACATTTATCAGGTTGATGTGTAAACCTGCCCATGAGATTATTGTGTTCTGCATGTGTGAATATGCTCAGTGGTAGAGGTGACTGCTGATCAATCGTCTTTGCACTTACAGTCAACAGCACGATATGCAGTTAACACGCTCATAGATTTGTTTCTATTGCTTCCCAGAAAAGGGGCAAAGCAGAAGCGCTCGCTTCAGCTGAGACGTGGAGTTCCTGGCACATTCATGCTGCCGTAAACAGATATAACAAGTCCCCCCTTTCGTAAGATGAGAGAATGTCAATGGGGTCTGACACTGAGACACTCAACCGCCGATCAATCGATAGCTGACATTATACCTCCAGACGTCAAGCTTCTTCAGTTGCCAAGTATGAAAGTTTTGCATTGCCAATGAGATTTTGCTGCCCATCCTCCTCCATGCCTCCCTGTTTACCAGCACTGCTTATATTTTGAAGGGTGATTATCCACTCACACCAAAACCTTAATGAACCTCATTTCACTGGCAGAAGGCAGTATTGGGTTTTTCTTTTTTGCAGTTTTAAAAAGAATTTGAAATCAACCCCAGCTGATTAAAGTAATTCTGCTGGTGTTGGAGCCACAAACGGACTATTTTGCCAGTGTGCCTCCCATTCGTGAGATGGAGATGGACGGCTTTTGGACACGTCACATACTGTTTAGAGTATCCTCCTCTCTAAAGTTTTCTAAGTGCTGACAGATTTTCCTGGCTGGGCAAATTAACCAGCTTTGATACCTTGCTCATCTCTTCATTAAGCCAATCAAAACATGTTTACCATCCCTATGACCAGAGAATGGAATAACTTTTATTTCTGTCAGTTTGTTTCAGAGGCGATGTTGTAAATGCAGGTGGCAAGCTCACTGTGCTTTTAATAAAGCCCTGAACAATTATCAAAGCCCTCTCCTATTGATCTCAGCTCTTGCAATGATGGGTCACTTGGCCACACGCAGGCTTTTCAAGCCATTTTTATTTTTATTTTTTTTAAGCTGAGCTTCATTATGAATACCAGGCAACATAAAACCCTGTCAACATGGCCCTGCACTCAAATACTTTGCTCCTGGAGTGTAGCATAAAAAGTGACCCATTGCTACAACAAAAAACATGGTTCCAAGTAGCCACTGGTATATGCTCAGAAGTGATTTCTTTAGCTCGCAGGTATCACTCCACATTTCCTTGATAAAAGAAGACGGTCTTCAAAAATTCCCTATACCTCAATATCAATGCTAAAGTATGATTCTTGAAGGTTTCTTTCAGCTTCAACGTCTTTTTCTAAAACATTTATAGCAAATCTTTATCATAGTGAGCAGTATTTCCCACAGACCTAGATGGGGCATTAGAGATGCCCCGTGTACAGCACATCTGCCTCAGTGTGTGGGGGAGGCAGGTTCACACTACAACACATGGGAGCTGTGAAGCACCTTACATTTCTAACAAAAAAGAGTCATTTTGTTGTTCACAAAACTGCTTTTGTCAAGTTACATTGTGTGACTTTATATTTAGACAATAAAATATGTCAGACAATTATTTGTTTGTAGTTTGTGCTGTTTCTTTCTAAAGAATAAAAATAAGGGGTAAAAGCTGTGTATGGAGACTTTTGTAGTGGCTCAGAAGACTGAGTTGTATTCCATGTACACCCAGAGTGGTAGTTTAGACTGCACATGCCACACAGAGTAATTGTGTTTGTAATGGCATGTGTGGAAAGAAAAACAAGCTGAAATTCATTTCTGTGTCAAGAATTTGTCTGTGGCAACTTATAGGCTGACTGATGCAGTAAAACTTGAGTGAGGCTGGTGAAATATGCACTAGCTCAGCTCCCAACACATCAGCCTGTATTGTTACAGAGCTGTGTTTACCTTCAGGCCTCAGCACTCTTCATTTTTGTATCACCACCTGTCACCGAGCGCTCATTTATATCAGGAGAGGGTTCCTGGACCTTCAAAACAATAACACAACTGTGAAACTTTCTGTTATATTTATACCAAAAGAAATCTAAATATTTGAACTAGAGTTTAATAAGAGGTTTGTGTGTTCCTCATATCGTACACAACCTCAATTGTTACCTTGGATGAATCACTGTGCTGTATTTACTTTGGGGTTTGTGTGAGTGATATCTGCAGAGACGCTGTTGCCATATTAGCTAAGACCTGAGGCTTTCCAGCTGAACTATTGTGCCTGGATACACAGTTTAGATGAAAATCCTGTTTAGATTGCAAAAGAGGTGTATTTTGTAAGCCGTCAGTGGTTGTATATGTATTAGTGAAATATTCCCCGCTCCTTTGTAAGGTCTGAGAGCTTTGCATACAGTCCAAAATAAAGTGCAGTTAACAGATCCGTATTCAAGTCCTGTTTTATTTTTAATACATTTTTAGAGAGAGAGAGAAACAGCATTTCAATTCCTCTCTGTGTCCTGTACAAATTGTGTAATTGACAATAAAGAAACACTTCAAAACTTTGAACCTGACCCTAATCACATTGGGAGCTTACAGCTAGGTGCTACCACTCATCAGCTCTTGATGAATTGATCAGATGTGCAGGTGTGCAGACCTCTATAAAAGCAGATATTGTGTTGCCGCTCTGTTCTGGAAAGACAATTAACACAAGCTGGGCATAGTGGAGCTTGGATTCTGCAGGCTGAGTGCATAAAAACTGTGCACTGCTTCCTTGTCCCAAAATATTCAAATATAGAATTCAAAGAGAGGGAGTATAAATGAAAAGAGAGCCCTGACAAGAACAGTGTAATTATTTTACACAAGTGTTCCCTGAAGCACCATTGCCACATTCTGCTTCTGTATCTAACATCGAATTTAAAAGAGAGGGCAATAGGTATGTCACATATTCAGCCCACATTCTGGGACTAGGGTAGAGCTGCTACTTTTATCACTTACAAAATGCAAACTTTTTAAACTGATAAGAGACTTAACTAGTCATAATATAAGTACTAAACATCTCATCTAAAGATATATGTAAATTGAGGAGACACATTAATAGTGTTATCCACAACATAAGCCTAATGCACGATATAAATATAGACACAAATTGGATGAGGATTACTGATTGTACTGATCATTAAAACACTAAAAGTGCAACCTCTAAACTCTTAACTCTGTTGAAGAACATGTTCCATCAGACAGATTCTTAAAAGCATGTTTAATTTGGGGGAATTGGGTTCTGATACTGATTGGCAACATAATTCAGAGAGCTTTTATAAAATTCTGACCATACGACTTTGCTGCGGACTTACTACTGTAACCTAGCATGGTCTTCAAGATCTTTTCTAAAGGAGGCAATTTCCAATTATCATGGTGTGATCTGTTAGCTGTTGGACACACATGCTTTAGAAAATGCACAGATGTCTCATGTTGTCATTAATCTCCCCAAGTAGCTCGCATCTTGATGGCATCTATGTCCAACTTTAATTTCTACACTTCAAACTGCGGTGGGATAAAGATAGCTTTTAAGAGATTGCTTTTCATGTTTGTTGCTGTCATCTAAGCAAGATCTGCACAATTTTCTCTATTGTGGCAACGTTCATCTGCTTTAATGAAGACTTAAGAAGTGAGTTTTATGAAGAAGAGTTGAAACTTGCAAGAATAGCAGCTTTAAAGGCAATTTCTTCCAATTGTTTGGTGCTAATGAGATAAACACTTTCTGTCAGTCAAAGGTCTCAGCCAACAGCATTGCACAGAAAACATGTTGGAAAAGTCAGCCATGGTGGAAACAGTTTCTTCTTAGAGAACTCGATTAAACTGCCAGCTGTTTTGTACATTTTCACTCGCATGTTTATTTGTACAATGCAATGAAATGTCCAGCAGTTTTTCACTTTCACATAAATTTGCTTCAAGCAAAGCATCCATGTTATATAATCCCTGTTGTTAACAGTTGCCTTTTAACTTCTATCCTAATCAACTGGCGCTCCACACAGAGGACCAGTGCTAAAAGGATATAGCTCTTTCAAATGGCACCAAAGTGCTGTATTGCATAACCAGCATGACTTTTTATGGATTAACAGTTTATTCCTGTAGCTGGAGCCACACCAAGAGCCCCAACTATGTGTAAAATATACTGCTTTAGGTGAATTATGAGCGTGGCCTTCGTCCAAGTGCCTGTGGCCTTCCTGTTTATTTGTACAGCGATGCAGGTCGAGAGTGAGGTGGGCTCCAATGGATCCAGCTGAGCATGTGTAAACACTCATCCTGGGAGCCGTGCTGAAAGTGGCTATTTTCCTCCAGTGAGTGGATTTTTTATTGCTCATTGTTTTTAACACAAAATCAACCTCTTAAAACATTGGATACTCTCTCATAGCTCTCCTGAGGCCCACAGTGTTTTGTATATGCCTATTGACAAAATATTTCTGTTATGGCATGTGTATAAACGAAAGAAGAGTGCTGGTGGGAACAGTGCAGTCGTTTCAAGCAAGTACTCCCAAGAAAGCTTGCATGAGAGCACAAAACAAACTTTCACCTTTTGAGCAAACCACACCACTTCTGTGTTTTGCTTCTGCATCAACTTTCACGCACAAAACCAAAGAGCTTTGAAAAAGGACTTCTAATAAGCTGTTACAAACCTGGACCAATCTGCTGTTCTCTCTACCCCCTTTTTGTAATTTAGCTGTTTTTGTTTTCTTGTGAGAGTTGTCAATATTAATAGAGGGACATAGGAACAAGGGAAATAGTTTATTCATTCACTTTCCACCGCTTAGTCCCATTAGGGTTTGCGGGTGACTGGAGCTTATCCCAGCAGCAGTGGCCAGTTAGTTGCAGTCCTGACACTTAGAGACAGATAGTGACAGACAACCATTTACTCTCACATTCATTTTGAACTCACAACCTTCTTGCTGTGAAGCAGGAGGGCTAACCACTCTGCCACGTGCACCACCGGTGTGTGATGACGGAATAATATTAATGATAAAATTGAACAGCTCAGCTAAAAAGTGCTTTGATATGTATCAACAGGAAACTTAAAAGCTTTTTTCCTCAGTTTTGTCTGACTGTGAGCACTTGTGCTCCTTCGCTCCGTGAACTGCTGCAGATAAGGAGGAGGCAGCCCAGGGAGAAATATATAGTGACAGACCTGGCTGCAGCTGCCCTTTCCTGCTTTCTTTGTTTGAAAGAACTGCTCTAGCCAATCACATATGAGCATGAATGAACCAAAAGCCAATCAGAGAGAAGTAGGATTTGGTTTGTTGTAACTACATGAACAATAACAGAAAGATTACTTACTGTTTCCGTTGCTTTGACAGAGAGGACAAAGGAAACACAGAATACACTTTTAGCAATCTTATTTAAGAATTGTGTCGGCCCAAAACACGGTCAAATCCACAAAGGAGCTGGTCCAAACAAATGAGCAATGTTTGACTCTGCAGGAGTCATGTGATTTTTAGCTCAGTGGGTTTGTTCAGTGGCTCATAAGCAGTGACATAACTGAGAGGACAGGGTGGCCGCTGGAGGAGGGACAGTGCTCTTTGACTGTTGCCACATGTGAAAGTGTCTCTGGGCTGCTGTACATTTTGACACTGATAGCTCCACCCGCAGGCCCGCTCTATCAGCCACAAGTGAGTGTTTGTTGCCGCTGAAGGGGCTGATTGCAGGATCCACGCCAGGGTCGGGGGTTAGCTACATGTCCTAAAAGCAAATGCTAACCTACTTTCCCTTAACACAGTCCCTCTGCTGCAGAACCAGTCAAACCAAGTCCACTCTTGATGTTTTACTTGGTTTACAAAGTCGAAAGGCCACACAAGAGAAGAGGTAGTAAACTTTGGGGGCATTTGGAGACTGCTCTGGGGCAGTGTGGGTGGCTTCAACACAAGGTCTCTACTAACATCACCACAAACAGATAATATTTGCAGATTACATCTGGAGACGAAATAGTTTTATAGACTTGATGGCATATAAAGCAGAGTTTTGCAATCAATATGGAATTGGACTATTTGATTAGAGGAGTTCTCCAGAATTTCTTCTAATACATCATGCTCTAATCTTGAATTTACCTGGTGTCTAGGCTTGGCTTGGTCCACTCTGGTCTCAGTCATGTCCTAGTGTGAGTTACTATAATGAAGCTTAACCATATCGATGTATGTAAGATATTTGGCTTAGTTAGTTAAGTGTAGTTAAGCATTATACAGCAGATGAGGCTGTTGTTTTTGCAGTTCTCACGTCGCTTTGCAGCATCCAGACACAATACAAACCCCACCTTCATGAACACACACGCAGCGACACGGCTGGCCTGCAGCACAAAGCGGATCTGCTTCACTCAGGATCATCCTGCTCATCTCCCATTAAACATTGCTGCCAGTCTCAAGCTCCACACTGATGCATGCTGGAGATCTTATACAGTTTGAAATTCTGAGCCAAGGCCTCGACAAATACCCGCTTTTCCTTTCGATTCAAAGCATTCTACACCCTGAAACAAGGCCACTAAATCAGAGAGCTGTTTCTAAATCAGGCTAAAGGAAAAAGAACCACAGTGCATCAGGAGGCAGAAGTGCTTTCTTGATGTTGCCTAGTATCGACCAGTGGAGCAGGTCAATGATCACCTTACTTTTCCAAGGTTGTAAAGTTCTAACCTGACTCCGCCAAATAGAACTTCTCACATAGTCTGTTTCACAGAAATATCTGCAAAGGCTTTTGCAAAAGGGAGGTGCCTTCTGTCAGGTGATTGGAAGAAGCACTGACTTATCACGTGATTTGTTTCAGTCAATCATAGGAACAATTCATATTATAGCTAGAGTGCAGCTGATAAAAAGAAACAAGAAATCACTGTAAAAGTAACAGTTTTTGCTAAGTGACTCTGCAAATGAAAGGAACGTTAACTAACCACCACAAGGCGCAGTGGCTCAGTGGTAGAGTGGTCGTCCTTGAAACGGAAGGTAGGTGGTTCGATTCCTAATCTCCCCACAGTTCATACTGTCATTGTGTCCTTGGGCAAGACACTTAACCCACCTTGCCTCCAGTGGCTGTAACACTGGTAATTAGAAGCTCAATGTAAGTTGCTTTGGATAAAAGTGTCTGCTAAATTAATAAATGTACTTGTAACACTAATTGGTAAATGAAACAAGGACCAATGAAAAGAGTGTGTATGAAAGACTATGAGATTTAGGATATCTAGGTTAAAGGATTTAGAATATTTAGGATAAAAAGAGCACAAACCTCTTTTTTCCTTCCCGAAAATCCTTTAGTGCCACATTTTTTAGCATTAGCATAACGCTAATGTCTTTTAACCAGAAAGGTTAGTAAAGTTCATCAGGAGTGAAAAATGTCAGTCCACTTAAACATAAAAAAAAGACAAAAGAAGAAATGTTAGAAGGAGATAGCAAACTGTCTGCAGATATGTAACTGAGAAATATGGATTGCAATAAAAAACTTTTAATACAATATGGAATCAAAAAACAACTATTTAATCATAGTAATCCTTTTTTTAATCCTTTCAAAATGTGTTCACACAAAACAGCACATTCAAATCAATGTCTCCCAAGAATCAAAAGGTTCTATTTGCAATCTGATTGCTTTTGCGATATTAAGGTTTACATTTTTGTAATTTAGCAGCAACAACATTTCAAAAAGTTTCTTTAAAATAAAAGTACTTTTTTTTATGTGTAAAACTCTGAAATACTCTACACACACACATCTGTGGAAGTTCTCACTCATCCAGGACATCTTGAAGAAAAGGTTTGAGTAAAAGCATCTGGACTTCTTTTTCAAGGTGAAGACATTTGTCTCTATTCCAAGAGACTTTATCAATTCTGTGTTCAACTGGTAAGAGAGCTGAGTTTATATCTGTAAAGAAGATCTGAATATCTGAAAAAGAAGTTCAGATGCTTCTATTCAAACCTTTTCTACTACACACACACATATGTCAATAAAGTAGTCGATCCATCCATTCATATTCTACTGCTTATCTGGGGCCGGGTTGCAGGGCAGCAGTCTCAGCAGAGAGGCCCAGACTTCCAACTCTCCAGACACTTCCTCCAGCTGCTCCGGGGGGATACCGGGGCATTCCCAGGCCAGCCGAGAGATATATTCCCTACAGCGTGTTCTAGGTCTTCCCCGAGGTCTCCTCCCTGTCCCTGGTGGGACATGCCCGGAACACCTCCCTAGGGAGGCATCCAGGAGCATCTGAAACAGATGCCCCAGCCACCTCAGATGGCTCCTCTCGATGTGGAAGAGCCGCGGCTCTACTTTGAGCTCCTCCCAAGTGACCAAGCTCTTCACCCTATTTCTAAGGGAGCGCCCCCCCACCAATGCGGAGAAAGCTAATTTTGGCCGTCTGTATCCGGGATCTTGTTCTTTCGGTCATGAACCAAAGCTCATGACCATAGGTGAGAGTAGGAATGTAGATCAACCGGTAAATCGAGAGCTTTGCCTTACAGCTATATCTGTTTTGTTTTTATTGTTTTTTTCTCTTCAGTTTGGTGAATGGAATTTATTGTAAATGTTTTGCTGTTTTGTTGCACAGTCACCAAGGTAGTTAAGAAGCTTCTTGGTGGCAAGGCACAGGGAGTGGATGAGATCCGTCCTGAGTACCTCAAGTCTATTGGATGTTGTGGGGCTGTCTTCGCTGACACGCTTCTGCAACAATGCCTGGCGGTTGGGGGGGTACCTCTGAACTGGAAGTGGTCCCTCTTTTCAAGAAGGGGGAACGAAGGATGTGTTCCAACTACAGGGGAATCACACTCCTCAGCCTCCCTGGGAAAGTCTATGCCAGAGGAGATTTTGGCCGATTGTTGAACCTAAGATTCAGGAGGAACAATGCATTTTTTTTGCATTTTTTGTTTGTTTTGATTGTGGAACACTGGACCCGCTTTATACCCTCTCCAGGGTGTTGGAGGATGCAAGGGAGTTTTCCCAACCAGTCCACATGTGCTTTGTGGATTTGGACGCATTAGACCATGTCCCTTGCCGGCATCTTGTGGGGGGTGCTTTGGGAGAATGGAGTTTAGCGCACTCAATTAAGGGCTGTCTGGTCCCTGTACATCCAGAACAGGAGCTTGGATCGCGTTAAGTCAGACCTTTTTGCATGTTGGACTCTGGCAGGGCTGCCCTTTGTCACCGGTCTTGTTCATATTTTTTATGGACAGAATTTCTGGGCTCAGTCAGAGGCCGAAGGGAGTCCAGTTTGGGGACCACAGAATCTCATCTCTGCTTTTTACAGACGATGTTGTTCTGTCGGCTCCATCAAACCGGAACCTTTAGTGTGCACTTGGACGGTTTGCAGCCGAGTGTGAAGTGGCTGGGATGAGAATCAACACCTTCAAATCCGAGGCCATGGTTTTCAGCCTTAAAAGGGTGGCTTCTCCCCTTCAGGTTGGTGGAGAGCTCCTGCCTTAAGTGGAGGAGTTCAAGTATCTTAGGGTCTTCACAAGTGAGGGAAGGATGGAGCGGGAGATTGACAGACAGATTAATGCAGCTTCTGCAGTGATGCGTGGTAAAGAAGGAGCTGAGCTGCAAGATGAAGCTCTCGATTTACCGGTCAATCTACGGTCCTATTCTCACCTGGTGATTAGTAATGAGCTGTGGGTTATGATCAAAAGGAAAGATCGCGGATACTAATGGCCAAAATGAGTTTCCTCCGCAGGGTGGTTGGGCATTCCCTTAGAAATGGGTGAAGAGCTTGGCCACTTGGGAGGAGCTCAGAGTAGAGCCGCCACTCCTCCACATTGAGAGGAGTCAGCTGAGGTGGCTCGGGCATCTGTGCCTCCTGAATGCCTACCCGGGGAAGTGTGAGAATATATATTTTTGGACTTTAAAGTTATGTGATGCTTCAAAAAGTAATGCAGTGCTATTTTAAAGATGTAATGTTTGACTCTTGATGAATAAGTTTACAGATGATTTTAGTTGTTATCTTTAGAATTTTCATTTACTCTTTAATATCTTTAAATAGTGCGAGATGAATAACAAATAAGCTAAGTAACAACTGATGCTCAATAGAGTGCAGTTCTTACAGTGTTACAGACTGACTAAATTCAAATCAGTCTAGAGGCTGTATGCTTTGAGAACCTTGTATTTTACACAATCTGGACAATTAAAAATGTAATTGACACAATCCATTACATATGTATTATAATCACACTAACAATCACTTCATTTTGAAATACATAAAAATATGCCAGAAAATGTCACTCAAAGCAGATTTTTTTATTCATGGAGCTTTTGGTTGTGCAAGTCAAACAGACAGACAGAGGAGAGCAGCAGGGAACTGAACAATAACCACACAGCACTTCCATTATGGAGACTATTTCATCAGAAAAGTTGAATGTGCAGTTTGTCCTCACACTGCGCAGACGTAAATATGTATTTTTTTCTTTGCTGTGATTGGGCATGAGTTGTAATAAATCTTTTGGAGTTTAAAAGCAAATACACGTCTGTTGCTAGATTTATTGACAATGTAGAGTAACAGCAAAGGAAATAGAGAGGAAATGGTGGAAATGAAGATTGCTGCCCAATCATGACGCCTGCTTAAGTCCTCATTGCTTCTGAGTGCTACTTTACTGTTGCCGTATTTTGACTGAAATCTTAATGCAATGAGGATTAAAGGGATTACAACATAATCTTAAATAATCCAAAGTGCCATGGACGGAGGCGAGCTTGTAATAACAGCGTAAAACCCGTCCGAACGGCTGACAACATTGTCAGTCATAGCAAGGATTAAATATTTGCCCCCAAAAAAAACTTTGGGCTAAAGCAGGCAAACCATCACAGAAAGAAATAAGCATGGACAGAAGGCGTTTAGATCTTTAAGAGACATATAGCACCTCAGTAAGTGCTGGCCAGCCCTCTGCCCGGACAAAGCCCCCGCACACCAGAGCCAGACAGGCTTTTTAAGCAGATTTACCCCTACAATTTTTGTTTTTGATCAATGCTTAGGCAGGTTCATTACACATGTAAAGCACAGGGGGAGGTTTGAGGAATGAAATGTTCTCACAACCAAGAATCAATTCTTATTAGGTTTACTTAAATGCCATACAGATATCCATAAAGCTTTTCCATTAAAGTGCCGCCCTCCCTTGTATATTTTAGGGATTATGTAAAGCATCACCAGAAATGATCTTCTAATCTAAATAACACATATTCATCAATGTGAACCTGCCTTTAATTACAAGCCTGCACTCAATAATGGCATTGTTCAGCTCTGTTAAGGGGATTTGATGCAAACCTTGCCTGTGCCTGAAATTCATGTGGCTAATTGAAGTTGTATTGATGCCTAACTCCTTTCCAATAACCAAAGCCTTAATTTACTGGGTGAAGGAAAAGCCCATACACAGCCACTTTTTACTTAATACATTGGTCCTCATTTATCAAATGTATGTTCACCAGAGAACTATGCCCAGCAGCCTTTCTAAACATAAAGTGACAACCCTAACCCTTGTGACACATCTGGGCCCGTCTTGCCCTGGCTTTCATCGTGGCTGGCTGAGGGAGCAGTGAAAGTGCCATCTGGCTTTGTGGGGTTGGTCGGTGCAACTGATGTTTGAACCCAATTAGACCAGAGATTGTTGACTTTAGAGTATACCTTCCTCACCAATGGACACCTTCTAGACTTAGTCCCTCCAGTTTCTCCTGGGTTGGCCCCATGGCCTCCTCCTGGTGGGACATGCCCAGAGCACCTCCCCAGGAAAGTGACCTAATCTGACCCCTCCCCATCCTATTTATAAATGAGGCCCAGTCACTCTGTGGAGAAAATACACCTCCTCCATTGGTCATGACCCAAAGCTCACGGCCACAGGTGAGAGTAGGAGCATAGATTTACCGGTAAATCGAGAGAATTGCATTTCAGCTCAGCTCCTCCTCCACCACAACAGTCCGGTTTCAACAACCACATTTCTGCAGATGCTACACCAATCTATCTGTCAGGTGTCCCATTTCATCCTTGTCTCACTCGTGAACAAGATCTTTAGATACTTGAACTCCTCCACTCTCCGCAAACCAACCTTTTCTGACTATGAACCCATCCCAGCTCCTTCACACTCCTTCAACAGTAAAACAAATACACCAGTAAACCACAAAAAAGGAACAGCTAATAAACTATAAAAGTTTACAAAAAATTTACAGGCACCATATGAGAATATGATCTACTACACATATGTTTTTGTAGATGGAAAATGAGCAGAGTGTTTTTCTGCTCTGTTGGACCTGTACATCATTGCCTGTACATCCCATGGCAAATATAATACAAACAGTTTGAAAGGTAGCAGCTCCATCTTTACACTCTTATAGTGGGCTTGCTTGGGTGAATATAGTACATTTCTAAGTACATCCAATTCCAAATCAGAAGAAACCATTTCTCTGCTATATAACTAAAAAATATGTTTTGAGCCAACTCTGGAATATAACCTATTACTAGCATGATGATTATTATCATGATAATTTAGTAAAGTGACCCATGCTTATGGCACAGACAAACAACTTTAGGCTTGACAGTTGTTGCTTATAAAATGACAGCTGATTACTAATCATAAAGTGCCAGAAAGTGGTACTCTGTTCAGAAAAGGCAGGACATGTGGGAGACATGGATCAGTCTGCTGTGGCTACAATTAAACTGACAGTAGATGACAAAGGCTTATACAATTGCCATTATTTCAGATTTTGTCTTCAAATGTGTATCTGTTCTGTTAATAGGTTTTATGAATAAACACTGTTTTAAAATAAGTTGTTATTGAATATTGATCTGTTGTTTGGACAAATTCCACTTTTTGCATTTTTCCATATTTTGGGCTGAGTTCTGCAAAGGTCAGGGTGAATCACAAAGTCTGATGCTTGAGAAGTTGAAATTCTTGATTGTATTGTAATGTATGCATCTGTCAGTCCAGCAGATGTTTGGCTGTTTTGTTAAATCAACACGTTTGAGTGTGTGCCAGTGAGATTGTACTCTTTGGCCTTGACCTGCTCGGTGTCCAACAGCAGATGACTGGACTCAGTCCAGTTTGAATAAAGAGCACACTTCATGAGAATCTTGATGCATTACTTTTGATGCCTTTTCAAATATTAGTTTGACTTTACATATGAGAGTAAAAAAGCTGTAGTTTTTTTTTCTCTTAACATTTTTTTTTTGTGTAGTAACACTGTCAAACTGTGTAATTCAAACACTGTGCATCAGTTTATCACACCTCAACCTGGAGAGGTGTTAACAGGCCACTTCAGAGTGTACTGTCTTCATTTAAATAGAAACCAATCATTAAATTATATTGCATTTCTGATACTGTCAGAGAGAGTGTACAGCAGAAATAGTTCAGTCAAATGTTAATTTCAGTAAAAAGCAACAAAACTTCCAGGAGGCACACACTCACCAACAATATTAGTGCCTTTACCTTGAGCTTTATCTCTTTGTTTGGGCTTCATGCTCTACAGATGTCCCTGTACATGATGCACAATGTCCATCCCACTGTAAAAAAAAACTTGTATATCCGTTTCATACTAACGTCATGCATGCGAGCCTAATGTCAGAATCCAGAGGAGGATGAGAGGGAAGGTGTGCTCTGAGCTGTTAATCTATAATCAGTCAGGATCATGGTTGCAGACAGCCCAATGGTGCACCATTTGTAAGAGTGCAAATTCATATCAAATCATATTATTGTTTTTTGTGTTACAGTGCTCAGGTTCTAACCAAAACCAGGAAGTACCATCAGTCCAGTTTTAAAATCTCTGCACTGACTTCCTGTTGCTCAGAGAATAGTCTTTAAACAGCACTGCTGGTTTACAAGTCTCTTAGTGGTTTAGAACCAGAATATATTTCTGAAATGCTAGTTGCTTATGAACCTCCTCGGACTCTGAAAACCTCTGGGACAGGCCTTCTGCTCGTGCCCAGAGTTAGAACTAAACAGGGTGAAGCAGCGTTTAAGTTTCATGCAGCAAAAATCTGATACAGCCTCCCAGATGAAGTAAAACAAGCCTCAACTTTAACAGTGTTCAAGAGAAGGTTAAAAACCTTCCTCTTTTGCTCCGCCTACACTACAACTTAAACTGTTTTTTTTTTATCTGCACTCTTCTTTTAAAATGTTTTAAATTTTTCTTATGTTTATTTATCTAAATCTTGTAAATTGTATTTTATTCCTGTAAAGCACTTTGAGTTACCCACTGTATGAATTGTGCTAAATAGATACAATTGCCTTGCCTTTAATGTAGCGGCACATGGACGAACTGTGAGTGTGGAATAGAGGCTCTGGCAGAAGTAGAAAACACCCAGAATATAAAATGAAAATCAATAAATAATTGATAACATAGTAGTTTAGACACAAATGAAACTGCTCAGGTTAAAAAGAGCACTAGGTACTATGAACTGCTGAAATGTTTGGCCTTGATTCTTTATTTTTAGGTCTGGAATTTAGGGCAAGTTAAATTGGAAATTTTATTCATGTTAGTAACACCATAGCCATCAGCTACGATGCCTCAGAATACAGGAAACTACATCTGTTATGTTAAAAAATGTATAGACGCACATACTTTAGTATAATGCTACAAGCTTGGCACATCTTTTTGGGCAGTTCCTCCCATTTTTCTTTGCAGAACCTCTCCAGCTCAGGTTGGATGGCACAACCATTTTCAGATCTCTCCAGAGAGAGAGCACATTCACGGAGTTGTCCTGTAGCCACTCCTTTGTTATCTTGGCTGTGTGCTGAGGGTCGTAGTCCTGTTGGAACATTAACGTTCGCTCCAGTCTGCGGTTCAGAGAACCAGAAGGTTGTCAGTTTGATTCACGCTCTCCCCACAGTTTTTACTCATTGTGTCCTTGGGCAAGAAATTTAACCCACCTCGCCTCAAGTGGTGTTCAAGCTGTAACACTTGTGAATGGAACACTGCTAAATGACTAAATGTAAGGTTAATGACAAGAACAAAACAAAAAGGCAGGTCTAGGGAAAAGGGGTTATGAGAAAAGATGTGTTTGAAGTTGTGGGTACTTAAGTACAAGTAACTCTGAGTTCACTAATGTAGATGAATCATAAATAAATAGACTTGAAATGTATCAGCACTGGCTCAGTTTACTGTAACCATGAGGAGGATAGTTCAAGAGTATGTATCTGTGATCAGTGCTGCCCCCTAGTGCAGCCTGCTTAAACCAGCAGCCTCACTGTCACAGACACAGATAACAGCCTGGACATGTTTTAGTTTTCAACAAGAAGCAGACACTTTACACAAGTCCTCGTTCTCAAAGAAAAGAGCAGTATATTTTTTCTGCCTATAAGCCATAATGAGGTTGTGCCCTGGGAAATCAGTGGAGCAGAATGTTATTAATGCCTCAAAAAGGAGGAAAAAATCTCTGCACCTTTAGCAGCAGTGACATGAAGGCAGGAAAATAAAATAAAAAAAAATAAAATAAAAACCAATGGACATGGTTGGATACATATGTGAGAATGTAGAAGAGAAATGATGAGCCCAGCGCTAGTCTTGTCACTATTAAAACTGTGCATGCAACCCATTTCTACATAATTCATTAAAAATGTGTCTTCTTGTCCCAAAGAAAAGGCTTCTGAGCTGTGGCTACTAAGTTTCCAGCGCAACCGGCCCCACATTCAGGTTGTCTTAAAACTCATTTGTACTCCTTGAATTAGCCAGAATAATAATCGTTTTTTTTGCCTTTACTTACGCAAAAATTGACATTACATGGGTCCACTTTCTTGTATCTAAATATGCCTTTTGCATAAAGCTGCTGTTGCAGTCATTACTAAAATCAAATCTATAAAAAAAGTATTTCTCTGACAAAGTTCTGCTGACAAATGCAGCTGAGTGACATGTTTACTTCTTCACAGACACGAATGACTTTCTGTTCCTTTTCCTGGTTCAATCCTGGTCTAGCCTCAATTTTTCATATGACACGTCAGGGCAGCATTTTCAGTTCACAACACCACCCCTCACGTCTGTCCCGAGTCTGTAGTGGTCATTAGGTCATCAGGGGAACACACTGCTCAACAAATGCATTTTTGCAGGAAGTGGAAGTGTCTCAGTGTCATGTTCATTGTTTACATGAAGTAAATTAACCCATTTAACCCTATTTTGAACTACAATCAGTCAGACAAACTGTCCTTACAGTAACATAGAACATAATGGTAACAATTGGGAAAGAGACCTGCATGTAGGCCTATATAAATGACAAACAACAATTAAGGCTCAGAATACTGATCTGTCAGTCCTACTCACTCATGATACGGTATGTCTTCGCTCAATGGACCTTCTTGTCCAAAAAAACTGTTGCATTTGTTGTATGTCTTCGCTCAATGGACCTTCTTGTCCAAAAAACTGTTGCATTTGTTTGATGACTTATGTATTTTTTATTTTTTGGGCCCAAATTTTATTTTCTGGTATGGTGTTTCCTAGTGTGCACGTGGCAGAGTGGTTAGCACTCCTGCCTCACAGCAAGAAGTTTGTGAGTTCAAAACCTGTCTGACTCTGGTCTTTCTGCCCTAAGCCAGTTTCTGGGAGGAGCATATGGCTCCATATGATGCATATACACCCTGGATATGGCAGGGCTTTTACAGGCACACCACAAATTCTGAATGTATAGAAATATGTATACATGCTCCAAGATGACATGTAGCAAAAATCATTGTCTAGCTCTGGTCATGTGACAATTTAAATTAATTAATTTAATTGTGACCAGTGAGATTAACAGCAGTAAAATGTAAGATTGCACCTTCACCCAAGTCTTCATTTCCAGAAACATGCATGAAACAAAGAAAATGTGACCAGTTTATTTAGCTTTTTTAAAATGTAAGATTTTCAGTCTATAATGGTTTATTAAATTCACATAAAAAACAGGATAAAGGTGAGTGTTGCCCACAGGCATTTTTATAAAAAAAGGCATTTTATGTATGACATATGATTACAGACTACACAATGCAAAAGAAATAAGGCCAAAAAGTGATGCGTAAAATCAAAATCGCATGGGTAATATTTATATATTTGCATAAATTAACGTGATGATGGTAATTACACACATGATTTTGTGTTTTCATTCTTTCACTTCTATGGCTACATCAGCAATTTTTCAAAAGCTGCTTTGTTGGTGAGCCATCGAACTTCTGGCAGAATTCAAACACCTGACATGGCAAGAGTAAATTTATAGTTGTTGTAAATGTTCTCCTCAGTAAAGAAAGAGCTTTAATTTTTCCTTTCACCTGATTTAGGATTGGACCCTGTGCACAACCACCACCTGTGTCCTGTACAGGATTCAAACTATGTGATGAGTTTGTAATGGGGACTCTAAAAGGAGTGTCTGCTAACTTCACAGCAGTTTTTCCCTGTTAGACAACAATAACTTGAGCTTTTCACTCAGTTTGCTTGTGTCCTTGGTGGACTTGTTTGCAGGCTGTGTACTCGGGCCTCGCTCGTCACACCCATCCGCTCTGATATGCTGACAATCTCCTCATTAATTTGAATGGTGCAGCTGGGTTTGAAATACTTCAGCCATTTCCCTAATGGTCCGCTCAGAGCCAAGCATAGCCGAGCGCTCGCCCCTGCGCTGCTCCGGGATGCTGTTAGAGGCTCTTTGACTGTGGGCTGAGCGACCATGATAGTGAACCACCAAACCAGAGGCCTGTTGTTTCTCCTTCTTCCTTAAAGAACACTTTAGAAAACTAAGCCTGTGACAGTCCGACATCAGGGTTCAGTGGGCTGTCAACATTTAGCTGCAGATAAAGATGGAGCGGGGGAAATTCTCAGCCCTGGAGAACACAGCGCTTTGTCCGCTGTGGATGAAGGGAGTGAGTTCATATGTGACAGCAGCCAAACAGAAAACACTCATGCGGGAAGAAATGCAGCGCGGCTACATTCAAACCCTCTTCCCACTGACAAATAGGACTAGATGGGGCCTCCCCTGGGCTTACACAGAGCAGCGTCTCCTCTTCGGCCTGTGGGCCCACTGCTGTGTTCAGAGGGGCCATCTCAAGCATCACCAGCTCACACACTGTATCTGATAAGGAGTTGGGCGCAGATTTGGGATTCACTGCTAATAAACAACAAG
This sequence comes from Neodontobutis hainanensis, assembly GCA_024349245.1. NCBI lineage: Eukaryota > Metazoa > Chordata > Actinopteri > Gobiiformes > Odontobutidae > Neodontobutis > Neodontobutis hainanensis. The sequence continues at coordinate 6,123,647 of JALDNG010000001.1, read as the reverse complement.
GGGATTTGACAGCGGCAAACAAGTCGCAGCACTTCAAACAATCAGTGAGTGAGGATTTTGATTTGTATCCAACTAATGATCCAACAAAAAGAAGGCAGTTTTTTTGTTTTCAAAGTTTAGTGGGAAATTTGTTGCTAATTGGGTCAAAGATGAGAAAGAATTCCTATAAATATTTGACTCCATATGTCTGCAGTTTACACATGTCTGAGATAACAAAACTCATGGTTCGATTTTAATTGTTGTAAATGCAATGTTTTATTTCATAATAAATAATCCAGTTTAAATAATCCATAAACTGCCCAGAACTGAATAAAAATGTGTAATTTAAAGACAAATGACAAATAATAAAATTCTGCAGTTTCATGTGTCCATCTTGTACGGCCTTTTTTGTGACTGTTTTATTTCCTTTCTGGTTGTGGATAAAGATATACAGTGGTTTTAATCCAGAGAGCATTTCCACAGCATCATAACACCTTAAAAGTAATCTTTGTAAGGTTTTACTTAAAATTGTCTGCTTACTTCACATTTAAAGTCTCCCCAGAGAGGCTTGAATCAGCCACACCAACTTTTTCTGAGAGTCCTGTATTTCAGCTGAAGTTGTTTGTGGATTTTTCTTTGCATTCTAAACCTTTTTCCTCGCAGTTTTGGCTCAAATGTTTGTTGGTCTACCTGACCTTTCTATTTTCCCACTTCTTAATTAAAGTTTAAACACTGCTAGCATTCTCAATTCCTTGCATATCTATTTATATCCCTTTTCTGTTTTATTCAGTTTAATTACCCTTTCCGCATATCCTTTGACAATTCTTTTGCTTTTCCCCATGACTCAGACAGAAACATCAGTGCAGCACTGGATGAGAGATGCAAGGGTCTCTCAGGAGCCCAGAAACTCACTGACCTTTTATACACACACTGATTACAAACAAACAGGTCACAGGTGAGGATGGTTAGCTTTAGCAGCCATTCAAACCTGTTTGTGTCTTGTGTGCATGTTATCAGGCCAAAATCTCCAGGGTATATAAAGTTTTGATCAGGGTCATTTGGGTAGTTTCTTTTGTCATTATTGTTTAAAAGGAGTAAACATTATTGTTTTACAATATATGGCTTCACCTATCCACTAACTATGAGAGAAAAAAAAACAAAAACGTTGTTGTACTATCATTCATATTCTCTGAAAAATGGCCCAAAAGAAAATCATAAATTCTGCTAAAATTGTATGATTTTTACATACAGTTGTGTTTTTTTTATGAAACAACTGTATGTAATACAGTCATGTAGGGCTCCTACATTAATTCTATTTACCCACAGTTAACTGCAAAGACACTGATTATAGTCTCTGGCATCACTCGTATAAGGGCAGTATCTGGTGAAGGTAGTGTGTGTGTAAGCGTCACATTTGATCACAGTGAAGCGATCAGACAGTGATGGGTCTCTGAGGAGGCGTGTGACGTGCAGGTCACATGATGCGAAGAGTCCAGCTATCATCTTGTGCTTTCCACAGATGTGTCACCTGTCTGGACAATTACACTCATCTGCCAGCCACACCACTGGCCTGAGCACCAAAGACAAAAAGGCATCCGTCAACAGCGCTTTGCCACCATGTCACACTCACTGTGATGTCATGAGCTGATGGCACCGAGGCCTCCAGGGAACAGAAAAGAGGGGTAGACAATCCAAAATGATGCCAGTGACACTTGAGATTTAAGCCCTTAAAGTCTTCATTTACCTACAGCCAAATAAGGAGCTTTTCTTACCTTCTTTTAAATGACCCAGCTTGGGGGGAGGGGCTGGTTCACTGTTGTAAAAATGTAAGTCATAACTGTTGTATGACACATAGCCTCTATCATAAAAATAAATAAATAATTTTAAGGCATTTTGTAAACATTTGTGAACATTTTCTAAACATAAATGTCTGAAAAAGAACATCTTGGGTGACCTTCTTTGGGCTGTGTTGTTCTTCAGTGTTTGTACAGGAGCCTGTCTGTGTGCTGTTGGGCAGTACTGCTCTGCTGGAATATGATGTAGGAACCAGGTTGGGTTTCAGTAGCAGGTGTCTCTTGTTTGTCTCCCTTGTGTTTCTCACACTGTTTCACCACCTGTTCTCATGCCCTGGTGTTTTTATCTCTGTAAAAAGCTTCCCAGACCACTCCTCATTTTCCACAAGGAAGGGTACCATCAGACCCAAACATAAATAAAATCAACATACAAGAGGTCATCTACACATCTATTGTATTAGTGTCAGATTTTTAGGGAGTACAATTTTTTATTTGGCAGTCAATTAATTTATTATTTAACAAACAAGCAAGGCACAATCTACTAAATTTGTACCATGCAATGCGACTTTTAGTAAACAGAAGGCGAATGCTGTACATCTGCAGCTGTAAAGATGTACCCCCACAATCCTACACTTGCAATAAATGCAATAAAATTTCTTCACCGTTCAGATAAAATACACGGTTAAAGCTAGAATATGAATATCATTTGCAAATTTGCAAAGGTAAAAATTACTTTGCAAAGAAATGTCAGAAAAAAAGTAACATTTTTGCACCAATGATTGTAACCACAGCAGTAATGGAGAACAATATGTTACTGAGGATATTAAAATACAGATTCAACCCTTATCACCAATAGAACTATCAATTTCTGTTCAATGTCTGTTTGCATAAAATTACCAATAGCTTTTTGGTGGAGAGTTTGGTGAAACTCATTCTGATGATGGGTCCTACAGTGTTCTCCGTCTGTGCTTTGATTTGCTGTTCCTTGTTCTGGAGGCAGACCACATGTCAGCGTATTTGTTTAAGCGATTGGTCCATCAGAGCCTGTGAGGCTGTGCCCCAGTGCCTCCTCTTTTCTTGTTCCTGTTTTAAAAAGCTGTGCCTCTTGCTTGACTGCTCTTTCTGTCCATGCCCACTGCCCTAATCCAGGGTCTGCACCTCCTCTGAGCAGGGAGTTAACTTAATCCCTCTCATTTAGGCAGCTGCAATGCTGAGGAACTATGGGAAAAAAGTTTTAACTGTGTGACAGACACTTTCAGCTGTTCTGACAAGCCCTCGTGGTTCAGTTGCCACAGCCTGGTATTCTAATGTGGTGCTGAATAATGCATGGGGGGTGGCAACCATGGAAGAGATTCCGGGAGGTGTGCATGGGACGATAGCTGTGTGAGACAGGGAAACAGTGACTGGCATACATATCATTCATAATAAGACAAGCACTAGGAATAGGACAGCAGTGCAAAAGCTTGAGTTTAGATATCAGCAACACAGTATGTATATGTATGTTTATATCTCCAATGTAAACTTACTTCTTTGCCTGGCTTCTACAAATAACTTCCTGTCTGCTCTTCTGCCTCAGTGATTGCTGGGCCTTACCAGGCTGAAGTCCAGTTATGTGCCAGCCCCAGCTGTCTTCTTTAGACCTGTCCTGTTCTTCCTCTCCAGCTGACCAGTCACTGCCATCATCCTCCCATCATTGTTTCACTCTGATTTAGAATGTACACTGTGCCAGTTTACCGTAATACAAAACACCCTGCACACCAATAAAAAGATGGACATTGGCCATAATGTCAAGGGAGCACTGAAGAGACCGGGCATGGTAAAGCGTCAGACTGAGACCAGCCTGTTCTACCTATCAGTCCTTTCCTGCAGAACTAAGAACAAGACGTAAAGACTGTTCTTGCAATATTGTTTACTACACTTTTGGTTTCCATCTACAGTCCACTATTAGGCTTCTGTCTCTGGGTTGGCTGAGTGCATGAAAGATCAGTTGGCCTTTTCCTTAAGGCTCAGCAATGACTGAGAGGGACAGAAGAAACCTACCAGAGAAGTTGGTCACTATTCTTACCAAGCTTCTTCTACAAAGCTTCATCAGTTTTACCACAGCCCAGCTCTCACTAGAGCTTTTGTTTATACCAGTTTCTACAAGAGCTCTGGATGGTCATTCAATCAATACAGTTACTGACCAGGCTAGACCCGGGAGCCTCGTCTGACTGCCTGGTTAAAGGCCACTCAGTTCTTCAAAGGTTACCTTTCACTGGTCAAGTAAAATTTTGTGAGGTGAAGGTTTGGGAACTACACAGACTTACTTTACCTTATCCAGCTTATCCAGCCTGTTCATCAGCAAAGAATGGCTTGGAGATGTTAAAAATACGTTCACAGCTTTCTACCCAACAAGAAGCACCACTCCTGCAACTTCTTCTCCTGTAGCTTATTTCATAGTTGTTGAAACCATGGGCAATTCTAGGGTTAGAGATTTAGGGGTGGTCAACCAACTTATAGGAGCACTGCATGTAGTGGGTTTATATGATAACAACAACAACAAAAAAGACAAGTTAAATTTACTTTCCAATCCTGAAAAATGCATATTTCCTCTTGCTCTCTGCTCACACTGTTGTTGGTTAGTTTAGTCAATGTGACAAGTATTTAATTTACATTTAGCTAGTACAGCCTTATAAAAGCTTTTAAAAGGGGAGGGGGTCAGTGGAAAAGCGGTTGTACCACAACCAGGTGGTTCAATTCCTGCTCTCCCCACAATTCATACTGTCTTTGTGTCCATGGGCAAGACATTTAACCCATGTTACCTCCAGTGGGAAACAAGCTGCAAGTTTTACAGCTGTAACACAGATGAATGGAAGCTCATTTTGGATAAAAGCATCAGATATATTAATAAATGTAAAGCTGAGATCACAAAATACTGAAATTGTTTACACTTTGCAGTTATTAGTAAAGGTGTGGCTTTTATGTGTCGTGTTGCTGCTGAGAGCTGACCTGTCACAGATCATCTTTCCCTGTCACACTGCTTCACTCAATCTTTCAGCACAAATTTTGACATTGTTTTTTGCAGTTAGTGTTTCAGAAACCTTACTGCAATCTGACTGTAGACTCAAAAAGTCTACGCAGCTTTCTCGGTAACTGGTGCTGGACCTAAAGAACAAAACTAAGCCCAACACACACACGAGCAGTGTGGTATATTAATGTCAGGGGCATGATCAGCTGATGATTGACAGGTTTGAGCTGCTGTCAGAGTGCTGGGCTGTGAGGGGGAAGGGGAGTGGCTAAGAGAACATAGAAATTAGAGAAACAGAGTCAGTGGTTTTCTTATTGTTGTGCATGTTGTGCCCAAAAGCAGAACTTAACACAGGTAGTAGTTCAGCAAGGTTTATTTTACAGGAAGTAACAGGACCAGAGGACAGGCTGGATACCACTGGTGAGGACAGGACCAGAGGAGCCATGTGGAGACCAAAGCAGGTAAGTGAAGACTGGAGCCACAGGGACTGCACACAAGGATCCAAAACCACTGTTGCAATACTGACAAACGGGCAGGGAGTGAATGTTGAACCAGGTTTATATAGGCAGATCTGATTGTAGATGGACCACAGGTGAGGTGATTACAACAAGCAGGAGCTGGTGAAGACGGGAGGGCTCCTCCTGGATGACTGAGACAGACACACCCACAAAATTATGAGGGAAGTGGAGAGGGAGAACACAGGAGGATTTATGCATACGATTGAAACTATGACAATAACAGTCATCAACTGCTAATAGTCAAGTTTTCCATTGATGAGTGGCACCATTCCAGCTCACAGTCCTGTGCTTCTTCATTCTAGCTTCTACCCAAGCACTTGCCCACACCTCTGAGATTATCACCTGGCCATACATAGCACATACGTCTATGTAACTGGCCACAACATCACCAATCTTTCCATAGACTGCAGCACCACAAACTAAATAAACAATGAGGAAACACTTTTTTTATAGATAAGCTCTTGAGATCTGAACCTCACATATCATCTTATCCTGCCACAGGCATGTTAAATATCAGAACACGGTGTATAGCCCAACTCTGATTACTCATGTCTGTGTAAGTAAACCTAGTGTACCTACTTGTTGCTAAAGAACTAGCAGTGTGTGTGTGTGTGTGTGTGTGTGTATATATATATATATATATATATATATATGTTACTTCGTGAGAGAGAGCATCTACTCTGGTCAGCACAAATGGCTGCTTTCTCCTCTATCTTCCGCCCACATCCCCACTTCCAGTCTACTGAATATTTGTAATGGGCCTCGATTACAGAACAGGACGCACACAGTAATGATCCCTGGAACTGTGTCAAAAGTGAGGTCAAATCAAAAGACAAGCAAATAGGAAATTGCTCCCTGTGAGCTTTCTCACTGTCACCCTTGGCTTGTTACCTTGTGCTCTACAAAGGTATTTATCTGCCTCCCTCTATGCTGTTTAAACAGGCATCTGCGCCGCTCTGCAGAGTTTAATTGTGCTTTGGTCTCAGGAGTTCTCTTGGTGAAGTGCAGGTGCGACGTCCAACAAAAATAATTGAACAAACAATTATAATGTGTGTTCCCACACTGCTTGTTAGAGACAGACCGGCTAGGGGCTTGTGTAGTGTTTAGCTTCTCTCTAGTTGAACATACACCATCTAAAGAGAGCTGAAATGCTTCAAAGGTCTATGATTGTGTGTATTCTGGCAGTGAAAATCTTTACAGTAGTATCCCTCCACCCTGAGAAAGAATCTGCCCGTCTCTGCAAACATGTGAGACATTCTTTCCATGCAGAGGCCGAGAGGCTATGTTCCTGTGCACTGCTCCTCACTCACTGTCACTGTCCCTTACAGGAAACACAGCATGCATTAGGAACTGAGTCTGAGCATATCACTGGTGGAATAACATAACATAACTCATTGTTTAACAGATGTGCTTTATTACATCCACGCTTACATCAGATTATTTTTACAGGGGCTGCTGGAAAAAAGTGAGCTCAAAGAAAACATTACAGTGTCACAGCAGAAGAATGCACTGTAAATGCTCTCCCACTAAAAGAAGTGATAGTGTATTACTTACAGCACATGTGATGGTATGGAAAATACGGTTTAATTTCTGTTCTCATCTTTTTTACAAACACTTAAAGGGTCCATACCTTCCTTTCTTGATGATACAACGGGAGTCATAAGCATTTCAAAAAATGATTTCCACTTAGTTATTTAGTAATGTGTTCCTGGCCATTATGGAATGAGTGGGAGTAATTAGCGTGTCCAATTTATTTATTATTTAAAGCTTCTACTTCAGTCTTTTGAAAGTTTTTGTGAAAAAATAAGAAACTTGTCTGTTTCCACTCTCTGGAGACAGAGGCAGATTTCTCATATTTCAGAAACATTATGAAGAAAGGACATCAGGTTATGAGTAAACCAAGTTTTGGAAGAAAACTGTTGAATGTACAAGTTGCCTTTGCCTTATCAATCTGATTCCTTCTCTCCCATGAGGACTTCATGCAGGAGGACTACATTTGTGGCTGTCCTGCTTTTTCAGCTCCCTTTCTTCATCTCCACCTCCTGTTCCCTTCCTTCCACTGTTCTTCCAGTGATGTTGGCAGTGCTTATGTAATAACAGATGGAAGCTAGAAATTAACACGTCTTGCATCTCTCGTTATTCTCTTCTCTCCATTTATTTTTAATGCAGTGAGCAGGATGCTCTCATCTCTCCCTCTCTATGAAAGTGTATGTGACCCTGATAGGCCAGCAGCACCTGTCAGGAGTGGATCCACCGTGGTTGCGTGCCTAATTAGCACACAAGGAATTTGGTGGCATAAAGCATGCATCATCGGTGGGAAGAGAAGAGTGTGGGGTGCAATTAGGATTTGTTGGCATGTACAGAACACAGAAAGGGGGAGGCAGAGGAGGGGAAGCTGGGATGTGATGGTGTGGGAGTGGAGCGCTGCATGTTAGACCTGATGGTACCACCCTACACTTCCTTTGTTTCCACACTTGGGCTTCTATAAATCATAATGAACCATCAATGAGGAGATAGGCAAATGTGTTTTCATATGTCGAGTGTTGTCAAGAGGTGCTTCGGTGTAAGGCGTAAAATCATGGATAGCAATTATATTTTAAAGAACCTGAATAGACTTTTTTTAAGTCATCTTTAGCCTTGTCTGTAATGCAATTGTAGCACAGATAAAGCTTCAAAGAGCCATGAAAATTATTTTATTTTATTTTAAATTACGTTCTGAAATCAGAATTCTTAAAGAGTCAAAAAGTCATGTGACATATCTCACCAATTTGTGTGACAAATAAACAATGCACCAGTGCAAAACCTTAAGATTTAAGCCACATACATCCTTCAATTTGCATTCAGAAAATGATTTTCTATAATTGTGCAAACTGCTTTACTTTCGTGTGTGGACTTACACACTTGTATCTTTGGATACTCTGAAGCCCTTTTGACAGATGCCCCTGATCTGGATGTAGATAATGTCCAAGGAATGTCCACATATTTGTGTTCATACTTGTCATGAATCGTCCGGGTGGTTTTACTGAGAAGTGGGGGAAGGAAAGAGCGAAGGTGAAGATTTATTAGCTTGATCATGCTAACACAATGCTAATGGAAAAATGAGCTGAAAGTCAGAGAAAAGAAAGAGACAGTATGAGTTGGTCACATACTTCATGGAAATTACATTTTTGATAGAGATCTACTTCTTAGCAGTTCATAGAAATGCACCTATACTTCACACTTTTATCCCTGTAAAATTTGAATTTTGTGTAACTATTATGGAACACAGCTTTAAAATTGGAAGATTGGTTTGAAACATATACAGTTTTATCACACTTTTGATTTTTATGTCTGTGGCTCAGAGTGGACCATGTCATTTCTAAAGAAACTTAAAAAAGAAAAAGTTTAAGTAGAGAATTGAGAAACATGAAGAATTTATCGATGGCAGCTTTTAGTGTCAGGCTAGTTCCCAGTTCCATTTTTTTGCATCAGACTTTTGGATTGGTCATTACAGCGTTATCAAAGAGTGAACATCCAAGAAGTGGAAGACGAGGAGACGCTCTGGAGGCTTTTGTGTTGAGGATTTACTCTCTTTGTGTCCACCCCATGATTTATTTATCAAGACAACAGCCGTTTTTATAGCGAGATTGGAGGATTAAACAAGTGGTGTCGACATGACCTCGGTTTGACAAGAGGGAATCAAAAGATCACTCTCGTGCCCACAACACTGAGAAGGAACAAATGACTCTTTAATATTTGTATGCAAACCAAAGGAGGAAAAAGTGATGAATAAAACAATAAGATGCAACAAAAAGAGCTGCGGCACTGTCTCTGTGAGGCGGCGGAAATATGCACCATGTCAAAGGCGCTCTCTTTTATCTAATGGGCGTGGTGGCTATAATGAATCCATGTGGCCCTCACTTTAATAATTGAACAGACATAGAGGCGGCACCTGCTGGGAGCCCAAATCATTGTTGCAGCTTTGAACAAACTACTGTGACATTACGACATCAGAGACAAAAATACAGACGGAGAGAAGAGAGGGAGAAAAAAGTGATGCATTCAAGGCTGCGATTGTGGCCTCGGGCTACAGAGTAATGAGCCCGTCTCCACCGAGACTTCCACCCATTTGAAAATTGTTTCTTGTCTTAATAAATCCTAAATGTGTAATTTACTTTTGAAAGAGCAACAACAAAGTAGCTGACATTCCACTTAAGGTATTTTTCTTGCAGAAATCACTGCGGCTCGGGCTGGGTGACATCTTCAGGTGGAGACAAAGGGGACCCACAGCCCCTCCCCCTTCCACCAATCCCCTAAATTACCAACTCATTCAAATTCCCAGTCTGTCTTTGCAGAAATTATAAAACCCTCTAAATCAATCTAAACATCAGTCATGCCAAAAATGGGCCTGTGATAAATATGTAGGAACATAAGTACTGGACTAAGTAAACAAGGTCATCCACATCATAGAACAGACACAGCCACTCAATACTACAGACCCTTTTCGAGACACTTTGGTGTGGGATATTTCTGTAACTGATTCCAATATTACTGCAGCCGGAAAATACACACACAAAAAAACAATGTCAACATTAGCAGAACCTGTGAAATGAGAGATATTTGGAGTTTACAAAGCTGGAAGTAAAATAAGAAAATTATATTCTACATTTCATTGCAGCAGTGTATGGCTATGGCTTCAGACTCTGACCTCACTGCCCAGAGAAGCACATTTCAAACATGGATTAAAACCTATATGTTAACATGTGTTGAGCTTGTATGCGGTCACTGACCTGTAGCTGACCTTGTTCTTCTCACACTGCAGTGACCTTTCAGATGCTACCTGTACCACACCGTGCTGTACATATGTCTCAGTGGAAATGTGCCAAAAGCACAGTGTTTCAGAAAAGAACTGGCTGGGTATGCAGCCAAAGCCCTACCTGAGGTCATGCATACACTATATAAACATTTAAAGACAAATCAGTGTACTGATTTCCCTGTAAATAGAAATAGTAGTAATACATTCACTCTGAAGAGAAAGAAATACCTATAACGTTACAGGTTTAAGGGACCTCTCTTAAAACAAGGGCTCAAATACAGGATTGAAAAGCCATACAACATTTTTCTTTGCATTATTTGTTTGATATAATTCAGCATTAACAGTGTAAACAACCATTGCAGCAGTATTTGCAATTGGTGGCACAGTTGAATGGTTCATGTGACTAATTATAGCAGCTCCGGAGAACCTGAACAGACCCTGAATGTGGCCTAGAGGAAGAAGCCTCAATGTTACTGCCAGAAATAATCATTTTAATTTTCTATAATTTCCAGCATCTAAACATAACAAACCAAGTCAAGAAACAAAGCCAGGGCCCACCAGGCCCTGCCTCCAGAGAACCACACTCACAGCACACACACAGAACGCTGTATTCTAAAAACAGGCTGTGCAGCTGGCCGCTGTGCGAGGGGCGTGTGCTCAGAGCTCGCGCCACAGTCACAGTTTACTCTAACTAAATGTATGGAATCAGGCTCGGGCTAAAAACTACAATTACAGGTGATATACAGATTGAAATCCTAGGGGCTGCATTTGTGTTGAGGAAAATTGTTCTAATGAGCAGTTTGGCGATTTGCGGGTGGAAGAGAGGGAAGGTGCTGGTGTTTGGTGGAGCATCTGTGTGTGCGTACATGTGTGTGATTGTGTAAGTGTGTATGCTGGGGGTGGGGCATACAGCTGCACCTGCTGCTGTGCTGCGTACTGCCACAGTTAATGATATCGGATGATATCATTAGGGAAAGTGCTCATAAACAGATGTTGGAGGCACTGCCTAAACAGTGTCAGCTGAGTCAGTTTGCATTTGTGTGAACATATTATTTATAGACCATTTAAATTTGTTATGTTAATAACACAAGGTGGCACAGGAAGAAATCACAGAAGAGTTCAACATGGGAGGGGGCACAGCCTCTGCTCCTCAGAGGGGAATGAAAGGTGTAAGGAGTGCAGACAATAGTGTTTCCTGAAAACCTCAAAGTTACTCTGGTAGAGCTGCTCAGTCTTACAAAACTGTAGTGATTCTGCCAGGCCACTGTCCAAAACAGAAAACTTCTGAAACCTAGCCTCCCTTTGGAATGGCAACAAAATCTGAAACTTTTTAAATTTGTAAAACAATGTCTTTTGCCACTGAAGAAGGCATGTTGTTGAAACATTGTGAGAAAGAGCGGAATGACACTGGGCAAGTATATGGTGTGGGCTCTGCCAGGTGAGGCGCCCAGGTGTACACAGTCTTTCTGGTGCCTTTGTTGTCTCTAATGTCTTCCCCAGAGAAGCTAAGGTGTCATTCGAATATTAAATTTATAATAGTCATTATGCTTTAGAGTTTATGTTTTACAGACAACTTGTCTTTTTCAAAGATTAGGTTTAAATTAGATTTTTTTTTTGTTGCTTTGTTTTTATTTTGTTAAATTTATTACTTTATTACATAAAAAAAAATCTGACTGAATGCTGCTGGAAGTTAGTTTAGTTATTATAGCTATATGCCTTTGCTGCAAGCATGTTTGAACACTCTGTAATATCTCTTTTTAAAAACATGTTCAAACACTGAGACCACTTTCTGAGGTGCAGCAGCATTTAGCCTCACAAGAAATAAAGCCAATTAGGTCATAGAGTATGCACACATCTTGCATGCTCTCTATTCACCCACAATTTGGGCTAAAAAAGTAAAGGTCAGCCACGTTAGTCAGATTGCACTCGACAAATTCTAAAAAGGCTCGCTGGTCACACTGAATGTATTCCATGCAACATAATTAGCCCCTCAATTCCCTGTCGCACAGGGCTAACGGGGGCCTCACAAGCCCCACCCGTTGCCCCAAAATTCCTTTCACCTCTGCTTGCTCTGTGGTTTGATACCCCTCCTCTTGCTCCCCGATCTATCACACATTGTTGCTACACTAAACTTGCTGCAGATGCGGTCGGCTGATGCATAAATTAGTCATCAACATTAGCATTAGCCGGCACGTGGCACCCGGTGCCAACTGCTCTCTGAACGGCCATAAAAGGTCATGTTTTGAAGACTGAATGCCACACAGGCACCTTGGCTCCCTGGAGGAGGGTTCCCCAGGTGCACGTGAAAGGTTAAAAATTACCTACCCGCCACGGCCTGTCTCTGCGAAGGAAATAATTAGGGGGTTTTTAGGGAGCGGCAGAATGCCTGGCTGTCAGATGACAGAGCGTTATCTAATGGTCGTATCTGGGGAAGAGTCAAACGGCCTGTCATTCTCTTGACAGGACAAATGAGCATAATGGTGGCAGGGAAATGGGCGCCTGTTCTCCCTTTCTTTATCCAGGGAAGGAGGTGGGGCCAAGGGGGCTCGAAATGGCAGCGCCTGAGCAGAATTACACTAGCACCTAACTAACCTTTTACATAAATCTGTTAACATATGTATGAGTGTTGTTTAAAAATTAGGCTTGATACTGCGAAAAGATAACTGTCTTTTTACTGCTACTTTCATAGGAAAATATTCTGTAGTTTTGGCATTTTTTCCTTTAGGAAGCTTCACTTGTCATTTCTATCAACTAAAGCAGCAAAGCTACAATATCACCGCAACACAGTTTAAGAAATATGAGCAACAAACCAAACCTACTGAGCTGACAAAATCCATAGTCATACATGCAGCTGAATCTCACCTGCTCCACCTGTGTTTGAATCTTGTGACCACAGCACACAGTGGATAAAAAGTACAGGATACTGAAAATGTAGGTCTATTTTCTGATAGAAAATAGAGCCCATGTTACTGACTAATGGATTTAAATATATTGATTTGAACTCTTTTCCAATAATACAAAATGTAAAAGTAATTAAACATTTGCAATGAAATTTAGTTGACATGCAAAATGCAACAGAGTAAGGTGGTGCACATTTTTTTTTTATGGTGCTCATCATTTGCGCCGTTCTACATCACTCATAATTTGTCTTGAGGAGGATGCAATGGGCTCCTTGGGGCTACAATTTGTGTGTATTGTCAGAGGGGATGGGCCTTCTCTAGTGTCACTTTATAAGCGATGGAATGACAAAGGCATTTATGTGAGAGCATAAAATTTAAAAAGCAGGCCCCCGGCTTCACTGACAAAACACTGCATGTTTATAATCTCCCTCAGATTCCAGTAAGTCCATAAAGTGTCATAATGAGTGAGCGCTTCAGACAAATGAAGGTGATGGACTGAGAGCCAATGAAGAAAAAGAGAGGAAGGGGAGGGTTAAGATAATTAGATCAAAAGTAAGTTATGGTGCTGTTCTGCTCCAAAAGTATAATTTGTATGAATCTGTGTGAATCATGTTTGCATTTGCAAACAGCACACTGCTTCTGTATATTCACTGTCAGCGAGAGAGGCAGAGAAAAATGCTGATGGACACTTTGTTTAGACAAATCAGCAAATTACACTGTCTGATATTGCCTGGGAAATATGTTTTCTATGTAGCACCACCTCCCAACCTTCTGTGTCATGCTCCTTAAGTTGTGCAGAAAGGTCAACGTCAAGTGTTTTCCTTGAAGCAATGCAACGCAATAAAACCCAAGTAAACACAAAGCAAGACAGATTCAAGCTGTACATCCACACAGCCATTAGTGATTTATACAGGCTCCTAATCCCTTGTTCAGGGCACAATGCTTCCATTAGGCTTTGAAATTACATGTTCTATCACATGCTCTCACCTGAGTATTGGATTACTGAAATAAAATATGAATAATTAATAGTGAGAAATAGGTTCCTGGCAGCAGGAACGGCTGCAATTTAATAATGAGCATTATGTTTCTGCTGGTTTTCCCTCCTTTTCTTCCTCCTCCTCTGGTCTGTTTCTCGGGTGTCTACCAGGGGACTTGTGCATCCTCTTGGTCTTGGTTGGTTCTTCCATGCCTGCATTAACAGACCCACCTTTCACCAATCTGCTCCCCCTTATTTGGTTGTTTACTGACAACAAGCTGCAATTAACTCTTTTGTCTTGATTTGTTCATATTTAAAGTCCACAAAGTTCCACAGCTGCAGAATGATGGCACTGTCAAATTCTAAAGTGGCTCACTGAAGATACTATTTTACCAAGGGTACTCTAAAATGTGTAAGAAATTTAAATGTAGTAATGTGTTTTACATGAACACTCAGTCACTGAACATGCATTGTCCTTCAGGTAAATCAGGGCCCTTCACATTTCATCTGTCACTTCTGATCTATGTTTGCTTTGGTGGGTCTTGGTCCAGAGGTTCTGCATTGAACAGTGACTGTAAAAGGGACTGGACATAAGGAGTCCATCACCCACTGCGTTACGAACCTCGAGATTGAAGCTCTTAGCATTTTTAGCCGGTATGGAGGTTGCCATGTTGATTTTATGGAGCCAGAAGTCCTTAATTTGGGCATATGGGCTGAATTGAGGGCCCGTTCTGACAGTAACCAGTGAGCCAATCACATGCTCGAGAGCGGCAAAGTAGCTGGCTATAATGTAAATATATGTCCTTGTAATTATAAACTGTATTGTTGTTATATGTTGTTTAGCAATATACATTTTATAATTTAGAAATATATTTTCTGTATGATATCAGTATTAGCATCTGTGTTTATTATACTTTAACAAGCAAGTTATTTAGATATTATAGTCACAGAAGCAAGTGCTCTATTTTTAAAATGTGTTTAACCAGTTTTGATTTGTTTTTCCACTTTACTTACCAGAATGGTACAGTACACCGTCTCTTCTTGCAAAAGAAATCAACCTTTATTTATGTAATCGCTTGATAATGGCTCCGTGCCGAAACGTTGCATTACCTAAATAAAAGGTTGAGTTCTATTGCAAGGAGAGAAGGTGTGCAAATTCTTCTGTTCTATTAGTTTTCCAGATTGTTCCCATCCATCCAACACACTTCTTCTTTTGTAGTTACCAATGCAACTACATATTATAAAACCACAGAAGCAACCTGAAAGTTCAAGGAACCCTTCCATCTTTGTAGCACTACTTTATCATTCTGATGCAATAAGAGAAAAGAGTGTCAGAGACAAATCAATGTGTTTTATTATTTGCATATTTTCAGCAATAACTTCTTTGCTTATGGCATGATGAAATAACACAATAATGTTAAATAAATGAGTGCATCTGGTCTGCTTTCATGGTATTTAAAAATAAAAAAATAAAACACTTTCTACAAGTTATTAACTCTGTGCACTGAAATATTAAGTGTATAAATCATGTTAGCAGAAAACACCAAGTGAAAATATAAAAAAAGAAACCTAATGATTGACATGTTGAAATACGTTTAAATATGCCTTCAAACCTAGAAGCACACAAATAAATAGTTTGAGATTAAGTTAATTAAAAGAAGCTGAAGTTGTAGACCAGGATGCGATGTCAGATGAAGCAGGAGCAGAGAGGACTGACAGACAGACACTGGGGATGGCCGACAGAGCAGCAGACCGATAACTGGACTGGACTGGACTGGACTGCAGAGGGCTGACAGAGACGCAGCAGCAGACAGGTTAGGTTACTGTACAGGGGCTCTGCAAAGACAGAACAAAGTAAAAATGAATGTTTAAAACAAGTCTTTCTGTTGGGACCAGTCACCTCTGTGTAATGATGAGGCAAAGAACCCAAACGCAGACAGGGATAAGTATAAAAAGGCAGATTTATTTAAACAAGCTTAGCTTGGTTCAAGGCTGGTCTTCATGGAAGGAGAGGAAATACCAGGAGTAGGTGGAGGCTGGACCGGAGCTGGACCCGACAGATCTGAAGCGTAACAAGAAACAAACAGGTAAGTATCCACCATGTGACTAAGGCACTGTATAGCGCGAGACGTATCACTGGACGAGGCCCTGGACTTTGCTCTTTGTACACTGTTGATTAATGACTGCCTGGGTGCAGCTGGGCTGTGTTTTCCGGCACCAGCACAAACACCAAACTGTATAAGAGCACTGAGCTACTTCTGTATAAGCGTCAAACCCGGAATGTCCACCCCTTCTACCGTCAATGACAGTGGACCAATCACAGAATGAATTACATAGAGGTCCCACTGACCAATCAGACCACGCTTCACTCAGGAGCGGGGGCTAAAGCGGCGTTTTTCCAGAGGCTATGAACATTTTATATAATTTTTTTTTTAACATGTTAACCTGTAAGAAAATATATAGGAAAGAATGGAATAGGAAACCTTTGGAAACATAGGAGAGAGGTGATCAGACGGGCCACAAACCCCTGTCATCTGTGAGCGAGCGCTGCCAGGCGAAAGAGCACGTGGGAGAGAAGACAAGAAGAAAGACATGAGCCAGGACTCTCCTTCTTCCCTGGCTCTGAGCTCTGTCAGAGGTGAAGAACAGGCTTGTTTTTACCTTGCCAGACAAACTGAGGCACCGTGCCATTTAAAAAAAATGTAATCTGTATATACATATTTATTTAATTGAGTGAGAGAATACATAAGGAGGAGAGGAAGGAGAGGAGACAGACAGAGAAAGGAAGAGAAAAAACTTTGCTACATATGGAGTGCTTCTTACAACTAATCAGCAGACTGTTGGTGATTGGGGCCGCGGGCGCCAGGTTGGCTCGAGCCAGCGTTAGCACAGTGCCCAGGTCTTTGCTGCAGGCTGCACAGGTTGGCCTCAACTCTGCTGGGGAGCAGATGGCGAGCCAAAGCTTGTAGTCACACTTACCTTCCCCACTAAATCCCTAATCCCTCCGTGGACGCTCCTCCAAGGCAGGTTTTTGGAGGCACAAATAGGGGTTACAATCTGGACCGGTGCGGCGCTTGCCAAAACACTCACAACACAGAAATGCAAATTAACTTATTTGTGTTGTCCATTGGCCAAGAGGCAGCTTCTTTTGCGAGTAATTAAGGTACCTTGAAAAATATTTGTAAAAGATCAATAATTTGAAATAGACAAATAACAATAGTGAAAAGTGTGGGAGGATAACAAAGAGATGTGGATATGGCAGCAGTTGTTATCACTCTTTTGTTCACTTACACATAGCATCCCTTAGGTGCTGCTATCTGACCTTCTGTGGCATTTGATTAAGTGTAATAAGCTGGCCAGTACCATCACTGAACAACAAACTGGAAGGCAAACACAAGTGCGTTTAAATGTTGGTCCTTTAAAGCTGTCAGCCTGAGAAGCTCAAAAATAGCAAAAGAAGAGGAGAAAAAAGAAGTGCTCCCTGAATGTAAAACTGTTAGAGGAGGCGTAGGAGCCACGCTGACACCTCTCAGCTGTGCCGGTTGGCTGCTGCTGGAGCTAACACACACATGGACACACTCTGTTATTAGCCCAGTGTCAGCGGCACTAAATGGGCTGCAGATGTTAATGCACTGTTTTAAACACAGTGGCAGCAGCAAAAGAGACGGACTGTTCAAACACAGAATAACTAAATACACCGAGACAAACACATTTATCATGAAGAACGTCCAATCAGTAATGAGACTGTGTAAAGTCTTACAACAATCATATATTCAGATCCATGTTGCAAAGTTAACACTGACATACAATCAGCAGACATTTTTTTCAAATATAATAAGTTCCAGAGACAAAGTAGCCCAAAAAATCAACTCGGGCTTCAGTGTCACACTTAAATTAGTGATGGGACAGAAAGAATAAGTAAAGGGCCAAATCACTAGCTTTTATTATTCTCTCCTTTATTTCTTCCATTCCTTCATCTTTTTTTATTAATCCCTTAGTTATTATTAATAATATTGTTGCAGATAATAGAAAATTGACAAAAGGACAAATTCATTTTATCATGCCCAAGGGTTTAACATTTATGTGTCACAATATAAATGAGTCAAGTAAGTGTAAAGACTTAACAAGAGTAACAAAGTATTTATTAAAAAGTGACTATATATTTAAAGCAGCACTATGTAACTTGACTATTATGATGCAGGGCTCAGTGGCTCTTTGGTAGAGCGGCCGTCCTATAACCCGAAGGGTGGCGGTGCTGCTCTCCACACAGTTTTTACTGTCGTTGTGCCTCCGGTGTCTGTGGCACTGGTGTATGAATGCTGTGAAGAATGTCTGCTGATGATCAGAGATACTGTAGGTGCAAAATGGCTGCCACGTCTCTACTTCAGGGCAGCTGTGGTTACAGATGTAGCTTACCACCACCAGTGAATGAATAATGAATATGTAAAGCATATTTGGGTATCTTGAAAAACGCTATACTATGCATTATTATTATTTAACTTTTTATGATCTGTCGAGGACTCTGTCTGCAACTACACTGCTGCAATATCCTGTGGGACTGTTAGGTCTCGATATGTCTGGTGTGTGTCTTATAAAACTTATTTTAAGATGGGAACCTGTCAATCATTTTTAGGTTTCTTTTTTTATATTTTCACTTTGTGTTTTCTGGTAAAAAGTTACATGGTTTTACTGCAACAACTCCAAACTATAAATCAGTCATCAATGGCAGAGACACAACAGAAACAAAATAATCTATTAAATACAAAGATTTTATGCTATTATGTATGTGTAGGAAAGCTCTGACTGCACTTTTGGAAGTTAATGTTACTAAATCTTATCTGTTGGGGTAGTATTCTGCAGAGGTGGTGAGGTGGTGAGTGATGCATGTGCAGCAGGTGGGTGCCAGGATAAACCACGGGTACTTTAAATTAAAAGTGACCGGTGATTATACAATTGTGCTCATAAGTTTACATATTTGCAGAATTTGTGATTGTTTGACCATTTTTCAGAGAAAATAAAAGATAACTCAAGAATCTTTTTTAAACTGTGATTACTC
The DNA here is from genome assembly GCA_024349245.1 of Neodontobutis hainanensis. NCBI lineage: Eukaryota > Metazoa > Chordata > Actinopteri > Gobiiformes > Odontobutidae > Neodontobutis > Neodontobutis hainanensis. The sequence continues at coordinate 6,104,623 of JALDNG010000001.1, read as the reverse complement.
TTCTTAAGTTATAATGACAACAGAAAATACCCAAATAACCCTGATAAAAGGTTTATATACCCCTGTGTTTTTGGCCCGAGCACACAACAGGTCACAAACAGGTTTGAATGGCTACTAAAGCTAACCATCCTCACCTGTGATCTGTTTGTTTGTAATCAGTGTGTGTGTATAAAAGCTCAGTGAGTTTCTGGGCTCCTGACAGACCCTGTCACCTCACATCCAGTGCTGCACTGATGTTTCTGGCTGAGTCATTGGAAAAGCAAAAGATTTGTCAAAGGATCTGCGGGAAAAGGTAATTGAACTGAATAAAACAGGAAAGGGATATAAAAAGATATCAAAGGAATTGAGAATGCCAATCAGCAGTGTTCAAACTCTAATTAAGAAGTAGAAAATGGAAAGGTCCTGTAGACCAAAAAAAAATTCAGCCACAACTGCCAGGGAATATGTTCAGGATGCAAAGAAACACCCACAAATAATTTAACTCCCTGAAAAAAAGTGGTGTGGTTGTTTAAAGATGCACAATAAGGAGGAACTAGAAGAAAAAGAAAACCATTACTACGCAAATGCTATAATGCATCACACTTACAATATACACCAATATACACCAAACAGCACAGAGACAAGCCTCAAAACTCTGGAACAAAGTCATTTGGAGTAATTAAACCAAAATTTAACTTTTTGGCTACAACCATAAACGTTACATTTGGAGAGGAGTCAAAAAGGCCAATAACACCATTACCAATGTGAAACGTGTGAGCTACAAAGGCTCAGGAAACTGGGTTAAAATTTCATTTCAAGATAAATGCATCATGTTATCAGAAAATACAGGCGGAAGAATTGCACTCATCAATGATCCAGCAGCATAAAGTGAAGCTTTTGGACTGGCCATCCCAGTCTCCTGACCTCAAAATCACTGAGCTACCCTCGGGAGAGAGAGTTGTAACAGTCCCATGTGAGTGTGCTACTGTGCAGTTACACTCAGTGTCCTATAGAGGGGGTACATCCTGCTAGATACATAGTGGTGTAACTTTCCTCAATGATTTGCTTTGATATGAAAGAAATACTGTATATATATAGTATAGTCAATGTCTATAAATTGTTTCTGAAGTTGGATTATCTTCATATAATTTGTGTAAAGAATGTAAACTTTACAGATGCAATATAAATAAATATTCTTGATTTGGATAGATTGATTTTCAGAAAAAAAATGTTGGATTAGCTGAAGCTCCAGTCAGATTGTGTGAAAGCCGTCATGTGGCCTCTATCAGTATATTGTACAGTGGCTCTGACAGGATCTCAATAGCCTCTGGGAGCATCCAGACAGATCTAAGGCCCTCCCCGCTGCCCCACCAGATGTCTGAGCGGGCCGGCTTCAGATGGTCCCAGCGAGCAGCGAGGAAAAGGTCAGTCTCACACAGTGGGTTAAACTGGACCCATCATGAAACTGGCTCGGGCTGTGGCCTTCTGCACTCAGCCCCGCTCATCACAGGGATTATTTCAATTAAGGCTCATGCTGGCTGAAGGCGGGATTACAACAGGGTTTAGAGTGGCAGGACACATCTGAACACAGCACATGGTCAGCTCTGTGGATTAGAGGCAGAGTTGTGACAGACGGCGAGTCTATCTGTGCTCGCTGGAGTGCTTTTAGATGTTTGGGTGAGATAAAAACTGTCATGTTTGTGTAATTTGCTTAATCACATGGTGCAACCCAGGAAAGGCCACACTATTCTCCTCTAAGGTAAGGAAGAGTGGTGTAGAACAGAAATGGTTCACTAAAAAAGGCTAGGTTCAGTGTGTGTGGATTACCAAATCTGTCCATTCTTAAAACGCATAAGGGGCAAAATGTGAACAAAACATGTGATCAAGCATAGTTACAATGCTTAATCAAAGAAATGGTAATGAGTTAAACAGAAATTGTATGGCATATGAAGCTTTACTCTGATCAGTCAATGGTATTCAGCAGCCAATCAGAGACTATTAGCCTCTGGCCCCTGTGCTGTATGCATGGGATGATTTGGGCAGGAATTTCATTAGTGTTGCTGTGTCTTTAGCATTCATGAAGGGGAGTGTGACTGTGTTTGGCATTTCACCTGTGGATGGGCCAGGCTGATTGAGATGCATCGGAGGAGCTGCTGGAGACACGGCACAGACTCACCTAATTGGTGTTCGAGTCTGCCCTAATTCACGATTCTCAGAGAGGTCCACATTTCAAAGCAGAACCACGATCAATTAATGGACCGGTAATGTGTCACGTTTTTATACAGGGCGCACAACTTAGGTTTGAAAAATCAGATACTGACCACCTTCGACTGGGCAAAGCAAGAATCAGTCGGAATTATGTGAAGGGAAATTCAATATGATGCTTAGTCATTCAGAGAGAAGTTCAAGCTCCAAAAACAGCTCAGCCTGCCTCTGATTTTACCAGCCTTAACATTTTAGAACACTCCAGGTTTGAGATATTTGACTTTATAAAAGACCAAAAGCTTTGGAGCAGAAAAATCTATCTGTTCTACTCAAGAGTAATTGGAGGAAAGTTTTAGTAAAGATTCATTTTTTATGAATCAAAAGCACCATTTTACTTACTGTTGGTGCCATAGAGTTTTATTAGCTTTTATTAGCAAGCCTGTCTTATACATTTTTAAAATCTCAAGCAGCATTTGATCGAATAGTCTTACATCAACATCAATCAAATAATCAATTTAAACTTTATTTATATAGCACCTTATATAGAAGTCAATGCAAACATTGTTTCACTGTACTACACTCGTAAAATAGAATAGAATAAAATAGAGTAAAAAAATGTATACAATTAAAAGGTAACACTTTGTTTTACACTACACTTTATTCATTGAATCTACCTTTTTTTTTGTTAGAGGTAGCGGGTAACTGGAGCCTATCCCAGCAGCTTTGTTCCAGCCTCTCGTCTAATCTCGTATTAATAAACATATTGTTACTCTGAAAACAGTTTCTCCTGGCTCTTTTGGTACGAGTGTTATCTGGTAGGAGAATAAAAACTATAAATCCACTGTAAAGTTTGTCTGTTTAACTCCACTCAGAAAAAAGTACAGCTCTGGTTCACAACACACAGTTAACATAAGGTCAGCCCACATGTTGTGTCCTTGGTCAACTCAATACCCTAAAAGTCATAACCTTTGGCCACACCTCACACAGAAGAGGGCACTTCCTGCCACAGTATCAGTACTTTTCCACTAAGTGTCCAGCCAGCGGTGACCAACTGGTTCTAACTGGTTTCAACAGATGAGGTATTCAGTGTCCTAATCTCGGGTGCAATGTAGTGTGCAAAGTGTGCAAAGAACATAAAGTTATTAGAGTGCTTCTTATTATAAAACACTAACAATATGTATATATCACTAGTATTTTTGAACTGGTTTCTCACACTGCCTCTCACAGACGTGTGTGACAACAGTTTTGTGGGTTGCGTACAAAAACCCTGAAGACTAGTGACATTATTCTGCTCACACTCTGACAGCACTTGAAGGTAGAGCTAGGTACAGCGCTGCTGTTTTCTCAACGGCAGCCTTTTTAAAATATTAATGAGCAGCTAGTCTATGCATCATGTTAGATGACATGTTGTATTAAAATTTATGAATGACTTTATCAAAAAGCACTTTCTGCCAGATAGATTTGCCCTGACATCAGACTTACATGGCTGGTTGGAGCTTGAGATGAATGTGTGTATGTCCATGTGTTAAGTGTCAAATGGTGTGAGGAGCTGGAAAGACATTCAAACAACTGTACAATTGTGAACAGATAGTGGGGGAAATAAATAAAATAAAACAGTATAACAAGTAGTTATTAATAATGAAATGAGAACAGAGGAATTGTACTACTGCAGGTGCAGCATGTTTAGCTCTAGTTCTGTTTATCAGCAGTAGGCTCAACTGTTATGCTCTTTTACCAATACTTATACTGTTTTTTAGCTCTACGGAAATGGCTTGGCTCTACTAAAACTGTTTAGCTTCTAAATGTTACATTGTACATTTGACATTCTGGATAGTGTGAGTTCTGGTGCAATTCACTGAGCAGAAATTACAATCTTAAGAGGGAGCTCTACCAGTTTATAGACTAAAAATGAATGATAAACAGATCATTTCTCCTGTTCTTGCATAGTCAACGGTGGAGGACAGAAGGCTTCAAGAATGATCGGATTTGAATGAGAATGGAACCTTTTTCAGATAATTAGGGTGAAGGTACAAAATAACCTTGACAAGCCAAGGGGCAAAATCTAGACAAGATGACGAGACCAAAAGAGCTTGCAAGACCAGGATTCTCTAAAGAAAAGTAATAGCTGTCAAGAAGACCATCTTAAGAGTCAGAAACCATATAGGCGCTGACTTCAGTGGTTTATAAAGAGTGTTCACTAGGGACTAGTGGGAGGCCTCAACAGCTTGGCTCCTCGAATAAAGAGGACAACGAGGGGGTGTCTCCCTTCCAAGACCCCATCGGTCAAAGTCACAAGCTGAAATAGCGGCCACATAAGCTCTGAGAGTATTAGGGCATAAGCCCAAGGATAGTTTACTCTGCAGAAACTCCAGGACTGAAACAATCTGGCAGTGAACTGGGTCTGCATGGTGTGTAATACACAAGGCCTCAAAAGCAAGCCATCTAAGAGCGTAATGTCTTCTAGTAGAGGCAGCCCTAGCACTCAGAATATCTTGACTACTCCAGCTGGAAGTCAAGCATTTCTCAAATTCCCTCAGGGGCCAGACATGAAGGTTCCAGAGCTCAGGCCTGGGATAAAACACAGTCCCCTTCGCCTGAGAACGAAGGTCCATCCTGATCAGAATCGCCCAAACAAGCTGTTGCGGAGAGATATTAGGTTCGAGAACCATATTCTGGTGGGCCAACGGTGTGCCACTAGTAAGAGGTAAGACCCCTGTTGGCAAAACTTGGCTAGGACCCCCAGGAGCAGGGCAATCGGGGGAAATGTACAGACACAGTTTGGGTTACATATAGGCCATCGTGTCCAGAGCCAGGGAAGCTGAAGGACTCAGAAAGACGTAGAGGGGACATTGTGGTGTCTGCTGTAAAGCAAAGAGGTCCACCTCTGCTTTGTAAAATCTGTTCCCAGATTTGACTGACTGTGTCTGGTGGAGTTTCCAGTCCCTGTGTTTCACAGCTTAAAATAAAACAAAAACTTTAACTTTGGCTTTTAACAAAATTTAATTTTTGTATAGATTTTTTTGCAACAGGTGCATGTGACTGAGGAGCACTACTGCCTCACAGCAAGAAGGTTGTGAGTTTAAACCCATGCTTGTTACAAACATTCTTAGCCTTTCTGTGAGGAGTCTGCATGTCCGTCCTGTGTTACTGTGGGTTCTCTCTGGGTACTCCGGCTTCCTCCCACCGTCCAAAGATATGCATCTATAGTCAATTGGCAACTCTAAAGTGTCCCTAGTGAATGAACATCAGAGTGAATGGTGGTTTGTCAGTGTCTGTCCACAAAACTGCTGTCTCTAGCTGGCCACAGGCCCACCAAGCTGCTGGGATAGGCTCCAGTCACCTGTACCTCTTAATAAGACTAAGTGATAGAAAATGAGGGGTGTTATTGCTTTTTACTCTGTATGTATGTTATTTGCACTTTTTTTTTTTTTAAAGGACCTGTCCTTGTTTTTCTTTATTTATTTTTATTGTGTCTTCTGCCTTGAGCACTTTGTATTGCAACAATTGCACAAAAGGTGATATACATACATATTTTTATTATTGTTATTAAAGTACAGTTTATCAGCATGTTCCAGGTTGAATTACTGATTCCCAAGTTGGGCCTCGACCCCCTGGGAAATACTAATGATGTCATGTGCATGTGTGTAAGTTAGTGTATTGGTTATGAAATAATACCTGTCATCTGCCGACTGCCCGACCCTCCCACAGGAGACAGGTTTGAGGTCAGTACACCATCTGTCAGCGCAGCACTCTTCTTTTCTCACACATTAGCACCTGATTGGCTGGAACTGTCCCAGGACGCACTTAGAGCCCCACCCATACCCAGACCCCACACAGCAGTCACATGTTCACAGGCTTAGAGGAGAAAACTTTAAAACATGGACACATGATCATGTTAAGTCGTATACAGCACACACAAATATTGATTGATATAAAAGTTTTCGGGTGTAGCTGTAGCCAATGTTGTTCCACCGCTGTATGGGGACCAGAGGACCCAACCATTTCTCCACCTCCTTGCCAAAGTCCCTTCTTTGGTTCAGCTGTCTGGTTAATGGGACCAGGGCAAGTGTCTAAACACATACAGGCCTTTTGTGTACATAGAAAACATCTTAGATCTAATAGTTCAGCTCATGAAAAATGGAGGCAAAAACAAAAGTGTTGCGTTAAATTTTTTTGTTCAGTATAACATGCGTAAAATAACAAAGTCACATTTGAGAAGTGCTGGTAGTATTTTTCACACACACACACACACACACACACACACACACACACACACACACACACGCACAGACACACACACACACACACACACACACACACACACACACACACACACACACACACACACACACACACACACACACACACACACACACACACACACACACACACACACACACACACACACACACACACACACACACACACACACACACACACACACGCACAGACACACACACACACACACACACACACACACACACACACACACACACAGACACACACACACACACACACACACACACACACACACACACACACACACACACACACACACACACACACACACACACAGAGTCAAAGGTGCAGGCTGCAGCGCCATGTCCAGGTGCAGAGCAGATAGGGTTGCAGCCGTTTAGCCGCTTCATTCCGGCTGAGCTGTGGGAACGCCAGCTGCCCCCGTATTTCTCAAAATCTGAAATTGTTTTGGATTTGCGCGCCAACAGACGGACTCGACATGCAAGAGTAAGAGCAGCTCATTTCCTGTCTCTTCCCACGTCAATAAAATAAGTGCTCGCAACGTGGCATAGAATCCCTCTTCTTCTTCTTCCTCATTTTTACAAAATTTAATGAGATAAAATATGCAGCCCAAAAAAGACAGAAAGATTCTCAAATCTTCAAACACATTCAGTAAAGATACATAAATTTTTTCCTAATCACCAAAACGGTTGTTGGCCAAAATATTACAGTTTTTCACTTTTGCTAATACCATACCTAATCCATACACTAACTGCAGTCTAAACTTACCAAGCAAAATGTTTCAAAGCCCTTCACAGACCTGGAGAAAAGTTGTGCTCAAAACACACACCACACTGAAGTTCACCTGATGAACGTCTGAAGATCTGTGTCTCTACACATCCTCAGCAGACGTTTTCTGTGCTACAGTTTGAGTCAGCTCCTCTGCCTCCTGTGGCTGTCATCATGCATCAGAAGAACATGAAAATGCAAAATGTACAGAATGGTTTAGAGTACTGTGATCACGAAATAACTCATATGGTATCCACATTTATTATTTGTTGAGCCAAAATCTCATCTGACTTTTGGATTCTAAAACGAGCTGGGAGCTGAGAGAGAGAGCTCCAGGGTCATTTTATACACTTCTGTATTCTGTATTCTTTTCGCACTTTTAGCAAAGTGTACACACAGTTAACATGAGTTAGATGCACTTTATCACAGTTCAGCTATCAAACACATCAATGTTTTTTATATGAGAAAGTTGGATGATCATTTAAAACGTAAACAAAAGTATTTAGATTTTTATTCATAAAGCCATTTTAAATAAATTACTACTTAAAATTACGTTTAATTTGGTCACAAATGCACTACACTGGTCATTCCTTTAATGAACACAAAACTTGGAAGAACTGCATTTTCATATAATGAATCTTACAGATGGTAAAATGTTCAATTCTAAATAAATAAAAATAAAAAACACTTATATTTCTGAGGTTGTACAATTGATCATATTTATTGTACAATTTTCTGGAAAAAATACACTGAAATCTCATTTTGGTAAGAAACAAAGTTACACAGGGTAAAGTTGAAACAGTAGTAAAATAAATTAAAAACTCAAACAGCATCAGACAGATCTTTTCTGTGGTATTATCAGCAATGGTCACGGTTTGAAATCAGACACGCACCAGCAACATTGTTCTGTTTTAAGGAGGGTGGTCCTTAAAACAGATACATTTACATTTAGGCTTTTAGCAGACGCTTTTATCTAAAGCAGATTACAAATGAGGAAAACCATGGAAGCAACAAGGCAGCAAAATGCATAAGTGCACCTAAAACTAGTTTGTATTTTTTTTTTTCCTTAAAGAAAAGTGAAGTAAAATTCAGAGATGTGTTTTCAGCCATTTTTGTTTGAAGATGGCCACAGAATCTGCTGATCTTGTAGCAGCAGGTAGATCATTCCACCAATGTACAGATCCAGAGAAAGTACATGAGAGTGATATTTTTCCTTTTTGGGATAGTACCACTAGACGTTGTTCATTTACAGAGCGCAAGGATCTGGTAGAACATAGGTCTGTATCAGTGAGTGAAGATATGAGGGGGCAGAGCCAGTGGTGGTCTTGTAGGCAAAGAGCATTGCTTTGAACTTGCGGGCGTCAACTGGGAGCCAGTGTAACCTAATGAAGAGAGGAGTTACGTGCGCTCTCTTCGGTTCTTTAAAGACCACTCCTGCTGCTGCATCCTGGATCATCTGCAGAGGTTTGTTGTGCAGGCAGGGAGTCCAGCCAGAAGAGCATTGCAATAATCCAGTTTGGACAAGACAAGAGCCTGGACTAGGATTTGCGTAGAGTGCTCTGAGAGGAAAGGTCTAATTTTCATAATGTTGTAGAGGATGAATCTACAGGACCTGGTGGTGCTGGCAACGTGACTTGTGAAGTTCAGTTGATCATCAATTACCTCTCCCAGATTGTTGGCAGTGCTGGACGGTGTAATGGTTGATAAGATACAGTATCCTGATTGTTGGTGTCTGTGAAGGTTCTCAGTCCTCCAGGTCATCTTGAAGAAAAGGTTAAAGCAAAAGCATCTAGGCCCAGTTTTTAAGGTGAAGACGTTTCATCTCTAATTACAAGAGACTTTATCAATTCTGAGATCAACTGGTAAGAGAGCTGAGCTCTAGAGGGAGGAGTTTGACCTGAAACTAAACCTGATGGGTGTGTTTTCTTCAGAACATTCTGTTAACAAGGAGAAAATGCACAGGACACTATAATACTGAACTCTATTCAGTTCCTTTTTACATTTGGGTAGCTTTAGGCACAGTTAATTATTAAAATGATCCCTGTATTCTGTGTTGTACATTTGCACCAAAGTAAGTAACTGTAAGTAACTTTTATTTTGTTTGTTTGTATGGCATTCTTTTTCTTATCTTACACGTGGAACAAAACAATGTTTTATGTATTTTGGTGGTCCCTCATTAAACTAACTGTTTAATTAACTATCTTCTTTAACATCACCACTGTGTTGTGAATTCCATATACATAAGACTGGGCACACACAGTTTATATAATGTTTATATATTTTATCATTTATTTTTCTGGGACTTTTCTAACTGTAAAAAAATAGGAAAACAAATCCAGATAAGGCATGGCCCTAAGATAAACTCAGGTGGCAGTTTTGAATATATTAAAAAACTTCTAGATAGAATAAAGTCCCATCTAGTCATATTATACGTCTGAGCTCCACATTGCACTTTTGGACCTTCATAAATGGGGGATGAGGCGATTCTCTGCTTGTGTGAATCGGTGCTGGCAGTCTTGCAGCTCGCTTTCATTCCACATATGAACTCCTTTTTTTGCAGTTTCCTCCCCCGGCGTCGCAGACAGTACAATAGTCTAACTGAGCGGTGACGATTAACACAAAAAAGCAACACGGGGAATCTTGCTGCTCGATACTAGCACACATAAGAGGGCAAACCATTCAGAGCCTGCCAAGAACTTCACTGGGAGCCCCTTTTATCTGATTGGTGATCTTTTGTTTTGGTGTTGCCGTCGATTTGGGGGAACGTGCCCAATCAGATTATGCAAAAGGAGGGCAGAGCGAAGCCACAATCGCAGATCTCTATTTACTGTGTCTATCTTCAAACACTTTAGGCCAGAACAGATAAGTGAAAGCTTCTCAGAATCAAACTTGGGCCTACCTTATTTTTCCTGTTATAATTTTTGGTCTGTTGTGCAGTGGGGAAGATTGACAAATAAATCATGTCTGACAGACAATAGGGTTAGGGAACCTTACCTCACAACTTAGTTTGGATCAAGAATCAAGTTCAGTGTGAATTGAAGCAGCACTATAACCTGTGCATAGTCCATCTTTGACCCAAAACAAGAAATACATTATTGTTGTAGTTTGTCTTTTTACTAATGTGATTTTTGAATTAAAAGATTTTGACTGCTGTTTGATTTTAAATATTATTATTGCTGTAAATATAATATAATGAATATTGATGAGATTATCTTGCAGTTGTTAAATTAATCCCAGTCACTGAGTTGAGCATTATTAAATGTTTTTACTGTAAATAGTCTGATTACATATAGTCTAGAAACAGACATAACAGATGACACAGTCGTGCTTAGTTAAATATTCTTTAATTTAACTTAATACTTAATTGCAGTCTAATAATGGTGTTTATATCAGTAATGAGTAAATGAGTCTGACACCTTATCATCAAGACAAACGACCATTCTCATACACACAAATTTACTGACAGTGTGTGAAGATATTTTTAATTATATAACAGCATTCACTTGTAAGCATTAATATTGTGTTTCTGCTAAAACATAGTGAGAGATTCTAATAACTACAGAAGCTTGAAATGAAAATTTTGAGAGGTTTGATTAAGAGTATGCAGTTGGAGTCAGTTGAGGTAGGTTGACCAAATGTTCAAACCTCAAAACTGGGACACTTTAATTTTATAAACGCAAACCAAAGGACAGCACCTTAATGGAAATTCCTTAATGGAAAAAGCGGCGCAAAATCAATATACTACTAGCAAACACAAAAAAATGGTTTTTTATGATATTAACATGTAAGAAACATGTGCTTTCCTTAAAGCAAACTGTTGTTCCTGAAGCTCGTTAGTAAATGGTGACTTTCTGTTTGGCGTGATGACACAGTGAAACAGTGAAAACTGGAGAAGAGAGGCTTAGCAATAGTTTCACGCTTAAGCATGTAAATGAACTAATCTTTATTGGGTTACAGACGTGTGGAACACTGTTGCTCTTTTGCAATTGGTTCATATGGACCATGGAACCTTTGTGACTGACACATAGACAGTCTACAGACAAATGAGTTACTGCTTTGGCTTCATTATTGGCATTGACAGTAAAAAAAAAAAAACAGGACAATCGGAAAACGAAGAGAAGAAAACTGGGACATTTTAGTTTTTTTTTTTTGCAGATTTCACCCGAAATAAGGGACAGCAGGACCTGTTCATCTGAAGCCACCTCTCTGTGATACAGCCTTATATTTCATTGATAGTCTTCTTTAGATTTTGGTGTAATACTGACTCAGAGACTGGTCATCGTCTGAAACTAAAAACAGCGGATTGCAACATAGGTCTTTCATTTGCATCATAAGTTATTAATTGTGCAGACAAATGCAAATTTAATCTGGTTATGGGCAATGTGACTAGAGACAAGTATGCAGAATTTGAAATTTAATAAATAAATAATCTCTTATTATTAAAATAAAAAAAATCATGGCATGGAATATGTAATAATACATATTTTAAATCTCAAATGCTGTTTTGCTGATTTATATAAAAAACTATTGTTTTTGTGGCTTCAAGGAAGGATACAATTGAATAATTTAAATTGAAATGACAGTAATTACTCCTGATTATGGTTATTATACAACACCAGAGCACTGTATATTACAAACAAATTTATAATTTGTTTGGGATAAAGTGATCACTTTTTAATGTTTGTAGCATGTAAAGATATTAAAGCCAAGTCTATAAAATTGTGATGAGAATAGTAAAATATCAAAAAAAAAAAAAAAAAAAAAAGAAACCCCACATAAAATAAAACAATACAAATAGAAATACAACAAAAACAGCAAAATGCATATAATTTACCACAGTGCAGGCAAACATTGTCTTTTTATTTTTATATTGTGATTTTCGGAAATGTATTTTTTTTAATAAAAAAGAGAAAGTTGATTGTTATGTAATTTTGTTATTTATTATAGTATATTATAAAATAGATAAATAGATAAAAATAGATTTAATTGCATCACATTGGATGAACTTTTTTTAACCCAGTGAGTAGTTTCCTAGTACCACAGAAACCCCATGTTTAAAGTTTGCAGATGATTTGGGAGACTGAAGTGAACCCAGTAGAGTCTGACAGTTATAGAGTGAGCAGTGAGTGAGCGGCGCTGCACAGTCAGGAGCTGGCTTTAAACTGTAGGGAGCAGCAGACGACTTCCACAGAGCCAAGCAGAGAACAGCAGAGTGGAGCTGAATCAGGCCTGAGCTACAGCCTCCGCTGCTCCAAACCAGAGAGGGGTGAGCTGTGATTACAGCACAACACCCCCTCCTCATTTACATTACATATTACTGTTTCATGGAAGAAAACTATAGATGAATATTTTTTTTATGTGGTGAACACACACATACAACAGGCCACTTGACCAGTTACAATGATTATAGTAATAACTGATACGAACCTTCTGCTGACTGTCAGCAGCACAGGCTTCGGACTAATCAGTGGCCATTAGTCAGAGCCATTCACTTCAGCTGTGTCTTGTGTCTTTACCATGTCTTGTCTTGTTCTATGCAGCATGTTGCTTTCAGAGTCATTTTCTAATATTATACACTGTACTTGTGAATCTTATCATTGTAGAATTTATAATCTATAGGAATTAATTTAAAATAGTTAGCTACAACCAGAGGTCGCACTAGGCTTTCTCACTTTCCGTCATTTTGACATTTTGAACTGTATAATTTCCATCATAATCATTTATTACCTGTCATTTTATATTTTCATACTTTAATAATACTTAAAATGGCTTTTCGTTTTACTCACATTTTAAGAAATTAGGCTACATGACAAGCATAGAGGACAGATCATTTTATATATGAACAAAAACAGCAATTCATGTTCAACACAAAGCAGATTTTTTTTTCTACACTCACAGTGGAAGGATATGTTGTGCTTTGTGGCAGGTATAGAATGCTGTTATATTACACAATATAATTCTGACTACAAAAGTAACTAACAAAAATTAATTTAATTTAATTTCTGTTCTGTTCACACTCAGAGAAATCCATCAAAATGATGGATGGCATTTAGATTTTTCTGTCACTGCCAAAAAAAAGTCAACAGAAACTATTTGGTTAATGCGACCCCTGGCTACAACTAAGGAATAAATTGTACTAACATGAAATAAAGTTATGCAAAACTTGTTCAAAATGATACAAAAAAGAAGATAGACGTCTGTTTTGAAATTGGTCATTTGGCTTTATGAAAAATGCTATAATTTTTTTGTTGTTTACAATTCTATTGTGACAAAGTTATTAAATAGTCAATTATTTCAATTCAAAGCTATACTGACTAGAAACAATTCAATTATTTTTTTAAATGTGTAAAGATATTATTTATATATGGAAAAATATTTTGAATTGGATCTCTTCAAGTTATTTGGAATACTTTACTTTTGTTCAGACAGGAGCAAGTGTTTGTTTACCTGCTTGACCAATTTTGTCAGAAGCGTCACGTGATGGTGTCGTGACTGTCTTGTAGCTTGCTTAAGATGTTTTGTCATTAAGGAGAGCTTACGCACCCTACTGTCAGGAACAATGTCAGAGTCATCTATTCTTCTTTCACCGTTCACCTTTTCTCTTCATGGAAAGACTTTATGTCTAAAGGTAAATTTTTCTTATAGTCTCTTAATTCTGCTGACATCGACATCGAGCGGTGTTGTCACATGAAGAAGACACATTAGTAAATACCAGCGGGTTGATAACGCTAAAAATGCATCATCAAATGTACTTCATAATGCTTTACGGCTGCCATTCACTGACATTTATATATCACTTTTTAGTGGTGGCCCAATGAAACGGCAGCTTTGAAATAAAGTTGGTCATGATTCATGTCTCAGCTGTGTCAGTCTTACATTAATATTATGACCATATCCATCATGTTGGCCATCTATAATGAACAGATGCTGTAAAACACAATTTGGCATGACAAGAGAGAGAGGTGCACGGAGAGAGACTCCCAGTGTGTCTCCATCGGACACTGTTTTTGCAGCGGATTTTCAGAGCTATGTCTTTATTTGTGTTCAGATGAAAAGTGAATATTGATGGAAGATGAGAAAATAAAAAGTTGTGCATGGAGTCTGTTAGTCTATCATGTATTCATGAGCAGACATGTTGTCAATGATTTCCATCCTGATTCTATTTCACAAAAATATTTAATGCTGAAGTGAATTAAGTGGTATTGATATTTTAGAAATGACACATTTATATACTGTATATACTGTATATATACATACAATACTTGTTTGTCAAATAGACACATCTCGACAGTCACCAAGATTTCTTTGTCTTAAGTGTGGTGCTCTAAATTTGTCCAGCTCCTGGTCACCACTCTTCCCTTCAACAAGTTACAGGAGATTATTAATGCTGTTTCTCCCACTTTTCATTGTGTGTCTGTCGCCAAATCTCTGCCCGACAGGTAACTTTTGTTCATTGGTTTTGGGTTTGGTAAAATATTAGGGGAGGTTGGGAAAAATACAAACTTGTATTCTGACTGTAAAGCAACAGGCGTGGATGATGGACACCAATCAGACCGTGAGTACTGATATTCAGTTAAGTTTTATTTTATAATATTTAAACAAACCAAAGTTTACATAGCCAAAGTAAGAAAACTATGAATTAATTATTAGGTTCATATATCCTTTCTGATATATTTTGGCTGCGTTATTATACTTTTATTTATTTTTTTCTGTAGAAATCTTGCACAAAAAAATTATCTTGGGAAATGTACTGAAAAGACTGGGCATAATATTGCGGTGAATAATAAATGCATATTTATCTACTCCAAATAAATATTATATCCCATATTATGCATATTATGTAGATGACATAACGTAACCAAGATGGCAATGGCTTTCATTTATTTCTTTGTTGCTTTTAGGGATTCCCACGCCAGAACTGTGGAAATGCTTATGGTAAGTTCTCAGTTTTTACAAGTATATAAAAGCTTCTGTCAACATTGTGAATAAAATGTTTGTCTGTCTTTTCTATTGCAGTATACCCTTTGCATTGTGACAATTTTTTATTTATTTATTTATGTAAATAAATTATGTATGATGTATGATTGAAAACATGCAACTTCTCTTTGTATTGTTTATATTTGTACAATATGTTTGTTTCCTGAGCAGCTAACTACTCACCTTGAAAAAGAGGCCCTCTTATATCCCTTTTTCATGTTCGCGTTCAGCATGCTTTTTTAAGATAGTAGGTGCTATCTTTTTATCTTTTTAGAACTACATAAGGCTTTTGACACAGTTAATTATGGAGTACTGTTCTCAAAGCTGGATTAATACAATGTGTCAATGAATACCTTTAGCTGGATAAAATCCTATCTAGTTGGGTGCTCACAGTGTCACAATCAGGATAGTGCACCATGGGTGTTCCACAAGGATTTGTCCTGGGGCCACTTCTGTTCAGCCTGTATATCAATGACACTGTTATTTATACAGATGGGAAGTATTTCTAAAATTTCTAAAGTAGCTGCCATGTAATTGATTTAAATGGACAAATCTTCATAATGGTTGAACAATTCAGGAACAATAAGGAAATCAGCAACAATATTCTTTTCAACAAAGAAAAATTACAAAACTTTCTCCCAAATTATTGTTATGGGAGAAATTTATAGAAAAATGTTAATGAGTTAAGATACCTCAGCATTAAATTAAATGATACATTAAAAAAACAGAACTTTAAAAGGTTTGTCAAACATTAAAACACAATTTGTACAATTTCAGATCCATAAGAAACTCATTGACAATGGAAGCAGCCAAAACCTACATGAATGCAATAAAACGTTCTCATTTAACTTTTGGTATTTCATGTTGGTCACAAGCAAACAAGAAAATAATAAAACCACTGTAATATCTGAATTAACAAGCACTCAGGATCCTAGACATGAAAACATGACAATATCATTATTGTAATTATTGTAGAATACTTCCAAAACATACAATGAAGGTTATAGGATGGCCTGAATCCTCTGTGAGGTGGATGATTTATCCCAGCAAAGGAGAAGTGCTCACTAACACAGATTTGGACAGATTAGTGAACAATATTTGAGAGAAATAGGCCTTTTGTGTACATAGAAAAGGTCTTAGATCTTTGAGTTCAACTCACAAAAAAATGGGGGCAAAAACCAAGTGTTACGTAAAATTTTTTGTTTAGTGTAGTTTGTCCTCCAGTCCTGGTGTTAGTCCTCAGTTTAGTCTCAGTCTAGGTAAAATGCTAAAAAAATATATATTTCTGTGTATGTATGTGTGGGTTCTGTAGCTGGGGTCAGTCTAAAGTGGAACCCAGAAATAAAAAAACATCTGATAATCTTTTTTACTCTTGGTTGGCGGGACTCTGTACATACTTTGTTATAACCACTGGACAACAGCAGAATACTTTTAGATGAATGTCCAAAGACCCACACACACCTACAAAACAGTTGGCCAACTTTTAAAAGGTGCCAATTTCCACACTTCTTGTACTCATTTTGCATCTCTTCTGGTTCAGATTACACACAGCCTTGTTTTGCATGCAAATATACCTCCTTTGCTCCAGAAAAGATTATTTGTATGAAGTTTTTTCCATTAGTGTAAGAAATGAGAAATGGCGATCCCGGCCTCAGGAAATGCTTGGTCCTTGCAACTGCCACTGTGATGTCTGAGCATAAGCCTCTCCTTTAAAAAGCTTGTTGATTCTCCATACCCTAATATTGATGGGGCATCTCTGTTTGATGTATTTCTTTCCCCCTGACTCCCCACTTCCGTGCAAACCCAATATTTGGGCTTAACTTGTTAGTTCTGCTTGGGCTGTAGCCGCTGATGCCCCCAGATATTAGCATATCATCAACTGTTATGATGCAGGGACGGACTTAGTTTGCTCGTTCCCACTGATGGACCCCACAGTGCACACTTTACTATAGCCCTGTTTTACAGAGCACTTCAGTACATCATGTTTTTAGAGACGGTTCAGACCTTGCATTTCAGTCAGCCAACTTTGTGTCCACTGATTCTTATCACACCTGATATTTACGTTTGTCGTCCTGCATCCACATGAAACATATCTAACCTTTGTTCTCCTACCTTTATCATTACAGTTTATAATGCATTGATGTCTAAAGGTGTGTAGCAAGAATGGCATGAGTTCAAGCCTCAGCTGGCCAATTTGAACATTCTTGGCTGGCCAACTCCGGCCTTTCTGTGAGGAGTCTGCATTTCCTCCCTGTGTTACCGTGGATTCTTTCTGAGTACTCCGGCTTCCGTCCACCGCCCAAACTCATGCATGTATAGGTCAATTGACAACTCTAGTGAATGAATGTGTCCCTAGTGAATGAATGTGAGAGTGAATGGTTGTCTGTCACTGTCTGTCTCTAAATGTCAGCCCTGCGACTAACTGGCCATTGTCCATGGTAAACCCTGCCTCAGGCCCAAAGTTGCTGGGATAGTCTCCAATCACCTGTATATATATATATATATATATATATATATATATATATATATATATATATATATATATATATATATATATATATATATATATATATATATATTCGGGTAAATGTGTGAACGCAATTTCTCTTATATAGGTTAAAAATGTGCCACTGTGATCAAGCTGAATATTTCATGCTATAAACTATCACATGAGCCATAAACACACCTCGGAGGCTAAACACAGCCCTTTGACAGAAGGGCTGTGAAGAAGGAAGCTTCAGTTTGATAGTTATTCTGTGTAGAAGGCGTTCTTTGGTATTGGGAACAAAAGTTATTTTAAGAAAAACCAAGGCACTCTTCATATACCTGCAGTACTTTAAAAGCCTTTATTGCATATGGCTATTTCATATAGAAAAACATTGCATTGCATTCTGGATTAAATTACCATGCATGGAGGGCAACAAATAGCCTTCTTCAGAGTATGTTTACCAGAACTTTCTTACCCCTTTTTTATATATATTTGGAGATGCACAGATCACAGCCGTTTGACAGTTTTAGTCTGGCCACAAATAAAATGAAACAAATCATGACTAAAAAGAGACTAAACTTCTGACTCAAAGGTACCTGATCTCACTCAAAAGCCAAATAGTGAGTCAACGTAAATAGGGAGAATTAAATAAATCTCACATATATCGAACAACAAAACAATAAAAGCAAAAATAATTCTAAACAGTTTAAAATACGGTATATAGTATTGTCTAATAAACCCTAGTCATTTACTATTATCTTTGTTCCATGTGTGTCCCTGGAGTTTGAGCTCACTGCTGGTGAGCACACTACCTTTGCCTAAAGTCCAAACAGACTTCCTGCCATCTGTAATATGTTAATGCAATCACCTGATGAGTTCTGATTCCTGCTTGTGATCAAGAAAGAACAAGGAAGTGCTCTCTATAAATAGCAGACTGGACTTGTGGCCTGCAGATGACAGGAAGAGAGGCCTGTCATGAGGAATGCCTTTCTTATTTTCCATTCAGGCCGGAAATGAATTTCTTGTGATTCTTCAGAAATGTTGCCTGTGGGCTCAACCTCAAGGATGGAGGCAGGATGATACCATCCTTTAGGCCCGTTATTCATATATAGTATTACTTCTGTTCTGCAGCTGTAACAGGACAAGCCTTTTAGAGTGAAATATTTTCACATTAAAGCATTTAGAAGTTACACATTGAGTAATTTGAACTCAAGTGGAATACATTTGGACTTGGTCTTTCAGTCACATATGACATTAAATATAAGCAGGCTTCAGTTTATATGAGAAAGCTACAAGTAGCTTCTGTATGACATCACTTGATACTACAAGATCCCTTTGTAATGTTTGCGAGGAGTGTCCGTGGGTGTTTGTGTTGAGGCTGGTGGCTTCTCTCCGATCGCAGATTCCATCTCAACTAACACTTCACAGGTAATTGTAGTTGCGCTGTTTACATCCATCAAGTAGCATGAGTGTGCATTATGTCACATACGCAGATCTGAACATCTGAACAAATGAGCAGAACAAGGTCAACCTCAGCTGGCCAATGTACCATACCAAAAAGATAAATGGTATTTGGACAATCTGCATTTTCTTTTATAGCAATAACAAAATGGAACAAACTTCCAATAGAGTTAAAATTGCCGAAAAGAAAAAATACATTTGCATGCATGCATGCAATGCATAATATAATCTATATAATATATATATAATATAAAAAAAGTTTAATTGACAGGGCACCAAGGTGAACAATTATTATTATGTTATTGTTGTACTTTTACTAAAGAATGTATTTATTATCACTTCCATGTGTATATATTGCATTGTTTTTTTTGTTCTATGTTATTTTGTATGTTGTGTGTCTCAGGGACTGCAGATATAAAGTAGTTCTGAGAGCTACAGTCTGGTACAAAGCATCTGCTCAATTTCTTTTTATTAATGCTCGTATATGGTCCCTGCCCAAATAAACAAAATACACTAAGTATACCTCATAATGAATTAAGAGCTTCAATTTACGCCATTTTCCTATGGCTTTTTGTCATTTCTTTTCTGTACCATGACAGAAAGATTCTGTTTGCCTCTGATCACTTTAACCGTAACAGGAGCAATGACATCCAAAACATTTAAAAAAAGGAGTATAACAACAATTCAACAAATCATCAATTTGACATTATGAGGCATTTTCAAACCTGACTACTTCTGTACACTGTCTCCTGGTGTTATCATTAATGTCTCTCTTCTGAACAACTGTAGGGTCAGCAGTAACTTATGGAATTATGGACAAAGTAAAAAAGATTGAGCAACATCAATCACAGTGAGATCTGAAATATGAACACCTTTAGTAATGACTAGGTCCAGAGTGTGACCTCTGTTAAGGGTCGGCTCATTAACATGCTGACAAAGACCAAAAGTAAGTAAACACATTAAAATCACCCATTGTGACTATTTGTTCAAATTCTGTGCAGACAATTGAAAGCATTTCAGTAACTCATTACTAAAATGATGACATTTGGGCAGTTTTTAAAGAACAACATATAAAATAGATGGAGAAAACCTCAGCTCCATTTTGAATGACACATACTCAAATGATGAAAACTCCTAGTTTCTGGATAAGAATTTTATCTCTAAGAAGGGAACATACACCACCACCCTGTTTGTTTTCCCATATTTTAGATATAAATGTGAAATTAGATGGATTCAATAAGGACCACATTTCCAGCCCTTTTTGTTGTCTCACAGACTTAATCTAAACGGGACAGAGGGTTGACAAATGGTAAATAATAAGCCATTTTAAACCAAATATCATGAAAAGAAACTTAAGGATTTTCAGTTGTGAGGCATCTGCCTGAGCAGATGCCTCACAAAGACTGGATGGGCTTAAGTTGAAAAGGTTTGTAGCTGGAGCGAGCTTCCGTCTGACTGAAACGTCTTCATAAGCTTCAAGAATGTATTGTGTGACTTTGATGTTCTTGTTGGAGAGCTATGAAGAGCATCTCTCAGATTCCTTTGAACAGAAGGACTTCTCCATGATGGAATCCATCTTTGATGCTCAGAGCCAAACCTGCAGCTCATAGCCTTGTTTCCACTGGTAGTTTGGTACGGCTTGGGTCAGTACGGGAGTAAGTATGGGTAACCCCTTCTAGAGGCATGCGTTTTCACTGCGCTGGGTCCTGAGGAGGGGCATCTGCTACATGAACAATGGCATTATCAGAGTGCCACAAAAATTGTTACTTTTTGAGATATAAAGTGTATTTGAAACTGACTTTTTGAAACTTGGAAGCACTGTAAGTAAATAATATAAAAAGAGAATAAATTTTTCGGTGAAGCAGTGAAGGCTGGAGTTACAGCTACTGCAGTAAACATAGACTGTTTCTGGTTTATTAAATTCAAGAAGCGAGAGCTGTAGATTACTGAATGTGTAAACCCAGAAACAGTTGTTGCCAAATCTTGTTTACACTTGAGTAAAGATTATCTATCATCCAATCAGCTGTCTGCCATTTTAATTGCGCTCCCCCGATTGTATACCACAAAGCCGGACTTGCTTGGGACCCCAGGTAGATGCGGGGTGTCTATACGCACCTGAACCAATATGGTAAGGCATGTATCGTGCAGTATGTTTCATCAGTTGTAATTGTTTAGCAAAATCATTTTATTCTTGCTGTTATGAGATCTGAAACATTAAAAGTTAAAGTTTCAATTGTGTATTAGAATATTTACTCTGGACATAAAAAAGACAAGGGACTCAGATGGAATGCTTTTTCTTACAGCACTGAGATGTACAAGGTCACTGACACAGGCCATGGCCATTCAAAATAACTGTTGTTTTGAAATTGGCCAAACTAACATCAAGTTTTCAATAAAAAGCGAAGATTGGCAGAGACTTAGAGCCAGAGCTACTAAAGTATCGCGCCATCACAAAACACATTTTAGTTAAAAAATTTTGCGATTATGCAATGTATTTGTGGAGTTTCTGTTTTACAGTGCAAAAACTGGGGAGGAAACGGAAGAAAGCATGTCTTAACTGTTTTGTCTGTCTTTAACAAAGTCAAGATTTATTAGGAAAAAGCCCCAAGCACTGAACAAGTGACATAACTGCAGACATTTATCAGAATGCTACAGCAGTGTGTTATTGTTCACATATTCACCACTACAACATGTTATTTTTTACAAATGCCAAACTTGAAAACAGAAAGAGAATAAGCAAGAAAGGCAAAACACAACAACCTTCTTTAAGATATCAGACACAGGTCTGTTATTCCTTTTTAATGTTGCACAAATTTCCAAAGTCTGCCTGAACGCCTTTAAACGTCTGAACAGGTTCTCAAAACTTGTTTGTGATTCTTTTTTTTTTTTTTTTGTGGTAATGTTGAAATGAGCTGGCTGTCATCTCAGCCCTAAACCCACAGTTTTATTTATTATGCTGCTAAAAAGGTCACTTGCCACTTACTGCAACGCAGAACCATCCTAGCTGTCCCTTAGAGGATGGACATCTTGAAAAGTTGCATTGTGTAAAAACAGTTGCAAAATCCACAAAAGCTACTAATAAATGCTAACCAACTTTGTAGAGTTCATCGTTTGTCTTTTCCACTAAACCATTGTTGTTTCACTGACTTAGGTTTTGAAGTTCATTCATTGTAAATGGAGTAGGGTGGGGATGTTCACACCGAAATTACAAAAACGATTACCATGATAATAAAATGTGTCCACTCGGTAAGAAGAGCATGTGGTCTATGAAAGGACGACCAGTTCCGCCAGCTCTCATTGGTGTAATCTGGTTTGGCGACAGCTCCTCTTGTTCTTGGAACCAATATCAAATGGCACATGAACACTATAATCTGAGCAATTTCCCAAACATCTTCAACTTCCACGGCACAGAAACGCATCCAGGAGTTCAGCAACAAAACCAGGCCTTATGTCACTGACGATTCCAAAACATTAATGATCTCGATCAAAAGGAATTTCAGAGATAACTTGCTTTTGTGTTTTCTGAGTCCCTTTAAGAATTGCCTTTGAAGGTTGAATACATGCCCAGAATGGTTTGATTAAACAGGTATGTGGGATGGTTCAACATATTGAAGACACTAATTACTATTGCACACTCTGTGTTGTGGGACTGGATCAAGATGCAGGCTTCGGCAGAACATCACACTTACAACTGAGCAGATCCAACATGTCCAGATGATTCATTTTGTCCAACCCTATCTTACAAACTTAATGTGGAACAGGGAAAAATGATATGTTCGCTACATTATACATACATTCCTGTTTTAATAACTAAAAAAAATTATGTAACAATATGATGTAATAAGAAGGTAAAGATCATGCCTGAGTTGGGATGGCAGTCATATCTAAGGTTTTCAAGCATTTTCATTTTAAAAGAGTGATGAGATTCAGCAATGCATTTTTATCAGGCTGATTGGACTGGAACTGTCATTTTTTAATATAACTAAATATAACTAGTTTCCTTGCAATGTCTCTATTTAAATTAATCCTAGATGATTTCCTCTCCCGTCTCCTTTTGGCATTTGACTTTGGTTTAGGTCTTTTTTTGCAGTTTCCCAGCTGTGATGTGGACTGAGAATACTTTTGACACGTCTCTGGAAACACACTTCTAATTTGTCCTTTAGGCGCTGCTGATGACGCGAGCTGACACTGAGGTCTGACAACATGACTTCTTTCCTCCTCTGGCCAAAGCTGCCGTAAAGATGCAGCCGCGCTCGCCTCCAGACTGGAGATTTGGGTGTCTAACGAATGAGTTGTTCCCCTCCCTTTTCTCTCCTTTTGAGACATCGGTTTGAATTAACAACAGTGCCATCTGACTCTTAGGCATGGACGCTGACAGCTGCAACGCTCACACACACCAGGTGCATCTGTTGGCGGCGAGGTGCCTATGACACCTACCTGTTTTTTAGCCCCCAACCTGTCAAGGGAGCCAGATTTAATTAGCGTAATGATCAAAGCAGGAAAAGCAAGATTAGCCCTGAGGTAGCAATCCCAGTGAGGCACGCGTTCACTTGCTAATTATTCAGCATTAAGGTAGACGCGGTTATGCATACATGACTACTTCAAAGATTTGATTGGGTTTGGTTGGTTACAACAGAAAAGTGCCTGAAGCAGCTGATGGTGACATCAAAACATCAGTGTGGATAAATCTGCTCTCAGCCACCAGGTAACCTCTCTTTATCCTCTCTGACAGCGCTGTTCACAACAAACATCAGCTGTGGGAGGCCAGGGCAAGTTCAGAATACAACGATGAAAGTTTTATTTGAGAGAAGTGACTGATTAAGGTGACCTTACAAGACATTGTGGCTGCTTTGCATTAAAAGTGCATTGTGTAAAATGTTGTAGTATATCCAATTTTGTCACCTGACAAATAAAGGCCATGACAATACACTGCATTTACTCAATACCCAAATGCAATTGAGTGCCTATTAGGTGGAAAAGAGCTATATAAATACAAAAAATAAATAAAATAAATGCTGCCCTGAAGCATAGTCTGTCAGGCCAGTATTGGCCAGTACCTCTCTCATTCTATGTATGGTGCTATATATTTAGTATTTTCAGAATTTGAGGTTATGTTGTATTATGTTGTGTAGGAAATTTATGGTAGGGTGGTGCAGTGGTTAGCACTATCGCCTCACAGCAAGAAGGTTCAGGGTTTGACTCCTGTGTTTTGTGTCTCTATGTTCTTCTCTTTGTAGTGATAATGAGAAATGGCCTTGTGAAAAAGACTTGTTTATGACAAGGTGAGTTTACTTACTCTCAGACTACAAATGGTCCAAAATACAGCCGCCAGACTTTTAACAAAGACCAGAAAGTTTGATCACATTACTCCGGTCCTGGCTTCATTACACTGGGTTCCTATTCATGTTAGAGCTGATTTCAAAGTTCTCTTGTTAACATATAAAATACTTTGTGGACACGCGCTCTCTGACCTCTCTGACCTTATCACCTGGTATACTCCAGCTCGTACCCTTCGCTCTCAGGACGCTGGCCTCCTTCAACTTCCTCGAATAAAGAAGAAGTCTGCTACAGAGCCTTTCTTTTCTTATAGAGCCTAATTTTTATGGAATGGGCTCCCGGTGGAAGTGCGGCGATCTGACTCTGTTGAGATTTTCAAAAGCAAACTCAAAACATACTTATTTCACCAAACGTATGGAGACTGATTGATCATAGGGTTAGGTTTACACTGGTTGTAGCTGTAGGTAACACTCAATCACTCATATTATTATTACATCTGCCTATTTTCAGTGGTATTTTGCACTTTTCTTTTCTTTTCTACCTCCTCCTAGGGTGGAAGCAAAACTCTGACCTGCTGGCTAATGTGTACTCCCCAATCCCCCGACTCTGCTCCAGTGTGAGGACCCCCAACCCATCTGTCATCTACCTTGATATTGGCTGAGGTCCCATCCACCTTACACACACACACACACACACACACACACACACACACACACACACACACACACACACACACACACACACACACACACACACACAGAGTGGACACTGGACACTGTCAACATAAATGTTTTTCTTTGTGAATATGTTTGTGTAATTCTATGTATTTTTCCCGTCCTGGGAGTGGATCCCTCCTTCTGTGGTTCTCCCTGAGGTTTCTCTTTTTTCCCGGCTGGGTTTTTTTTGGAGTTTTTCCTCACCCTGATGGAGGGTCTAAGGACAGGGGATGTTGTCTAGTGCAGTCTGTTAAGCCCTTTGAGGCGGCTGTTGTTGTGATATTGCGCTATAGAAAAATAAATGTCTTGTCTTGTCTACTTATTTCTGTGTTTGAGCCTTGAATGAAGAGCATTACGAGTAATTCTTATACTAATTTTCCGACTGTTTTGGGTAGTCAGGTGTCTGTTTTCTGCCTGTGGCTTTCCAAGCACAAGATCTCAGATATTGTTGGAAAAGCCCCTCTGCCTGCAAGACATTCTCCACTGAAATTCCACTTGCATTTTTGTGAAGACAAGTTCCCAGAACCTGACCATGTGGCTGTCTCCAGAGTCCAATCAGAGAACAATCTTTTTTTTTCTTTTACATAACTTTCAAATACTATATAGAATGATCCATCTATTAATTATTGTCTTCCCATTGTAGACATTATCAAGAGAGGAATTCAATTTGGACAATTTTTGCAGATATTTTGGAAAGTCTGACTTGCTGTGGGTAAAAAAAGACATGCAATTATTAATTATATGAATTTGGAGTTCTTGTGGGTTGTTGTGAGTTGGATGAGCAAAAGCAGACTTCCAGCCGTCATTGGAGCGCGGTCTTTCCCTCCGGTGTACAACATGAACAACAAGAAAAGCCCTTAGACTGACACACAGGGCACTCATTGAATCATGTTAACTGGGACGGGGGGATTTCTGATAGTCCCCATCCTGGTGCACAGAGACAAAAGACCTCAGTGTCTGCTGCTGTGGAGCAGGGACTTACCTCCAGGCGTTGCCAAATAAAAAAATTAATAAAAAGGGAAGACAGAAATTACCTTCTGGATTTTGGACCTGAGTCCATTGTTCCACTTAAAATAAAAAGCCCTGCTCGTCCATCAGGGCCCGTAACCTGTTTGCAAGCAGCTGCTGACCACCTGTGGAGCAAATCAAATTAGGAAAAGATTCCTACTGTTTGTGTTTATAGTCTGCATGTTTTTGGTGTGTGGTGTTGTGCTATGGTCCTGTGCGGTAGCGGAGGTGGGTTGGCTGTAGGACATCCAGTGGCTCCTCAGAGAATTCTTTTGTATTGAAATCATCAGGTCTTTTTGGCATTGCAGGTACACAGACATGCTTGTGTGGAAAGGGAGGTCTCTGAAGTAGTACCAGGGACTCACGCAAGGATTAGCTTTTAGACTTCATGTCGACACATACTGTATATTAATACATATATGGATATTTGTCTCTTTGATATCCTTAGAGGCCATTTATATGACAATCATACAGATGTGCTATAAAAAAACAAAAATAAAATGAAAATAAAAAATAAAAGAGAAGGGGGTCCAATAACCAGAGGTTTAGCAGTTTGTTCATATTGTCGTTGTGTCCTTGGGCAAGACACTTAACGCAGCTTGGCTCCAGTGCTACAGCTGTATGAATGTATGTGATTGTAAACGTTAGTTTGGTGGTGGTCGAGGAAGAGTGTAAGCAAAGTGTGTATGGCAGCCCCCTCTCTGTCTGCCCCAGGTGTGAATGTGTGTGAATGAAGTGAATGGAAGCGTCTTGTAAAGTACTTTGGGTGCCTAAGAAGGATACAAAACAGCGCTATATATAAAAGCTTCTGTGTGAACATATTTCAATGTAAACAAACACCTTAAACAGCAAAATAGCAGGCCACTACGACCTTTAACCGAGCAGGCAGGCAGGTTCAGTCCAGCATGCAATAAACCCCTAAAATTCTCATCAAAAAAGAGTGAAACATAGTACAATATGGTGCAACAATCCAGAATAAAATCGCAAATATAATTTAGAGACTAGTCTACAACACAACAGCAGCAGTTTGGAAATGCACACAATTTTTCATTGTAATTGATCATTTCATGTGAGACTGGCTAAATTTATTACAGGTAGAGGTTAGCACAAACCTGGTTGTGTGATCAAGAAAGGAATAATAGATCAGATAAAAAATGTAATAATTATTAGAAAAAATATTTTATCTTTAAATAGTACTGAACAAAACAGGGGGAGGAGTCTCTGCACCCAACAGAGACGGCACTCTTTCGTGACTATCTTTAAATCTTGAAAATGACGAAAGCTATGACCTCTGTCCATTTTCCCTCAAATTATCCAATTTGGCCTTTATGAGCTCCCATAGCCTGGAAGGCTTGAATTCCTTTTTCATCCAAACAAGAGATGCTCTTGTTTGCCACCGTGGACATTTAGCATGGAGATAGAATAAAAAATCACTTATGGGTCACAGCCAACTGACTCAGTCTTGCAAAACTGCACAACACGGTGTCTCTTTGTGTCAGCTTCCTATTCCCAAGAATGTGGCTTGTCTCATGACTCGAGGTGGGAAAGGGGAGGTGAATGACATCAACGGTTCGGATTTGAATTCTGACACAGTGGCACCTTGTGTTCCTATGAAGCCCCCTCTCCCCTCAGCTCCTCTCTGAAGCTGGATTGTGCTTGCTCTGTCTTTTCTTTCCCCCTCAAAGAATACCTCCTTTTCTCTTGCTCCTCTTAGGCAGCTGCCTGCGTGTGAAGTGTAGAAAATGACACTCATCTCATGATGAATGGTACTTGACCCCTGGATTCCGCTCCGGTGGGGCTCACACTGCTCTGCATTTCCATAAACCTGGAGAGCTCATGCGCGCACTTCTTTACTTCGCAAAAAACAGCCTGTACTCACACTCTGACACCAAGGTGCTGCAAATGAAGATTAAATGTTTGTTGATCAATCTCGGAAATAAATTGGACAACCTTTTGGTTTGGGGCCCTTGCTTCCTGGTTGGATCATCCACAGTAGTCAGGCTTCCTCACTGAGAGCTCTTTTGTTACATGATTAATTACTCTGAGCAACAGTTATGGCAAGATTAACAATTAGCTTGACCTGTCAAACAGTCAGTCTAAGATGGCAGACTAATTGAGCGGCTGGTTGGCCATTGTGTCGCGGTATAAGGCCAAGGAAGTGGGGATGGTTTGCAAGTCTTTCATGTCTTCACAAACCTAATACTGTAGCAGAAAGGGCCTTCTATCAGCCACTGTGAGCTCAGCTATTTTTTTTATGAATATTCATAAGCTGCCTACATCACGGTGAACTTTGTAAAGTTACCTTCATGGTGCATGTTCTGTCTGCACTTCTTCTCACTGTTTGAACGTAAAAAAAAATATTTTGTAAGGTCTTAGTTGAATTGCAGACTACACTCTGTGTACAATCTGTAATTTAAATGTGTCATCTAAGAATCTAGTTTTTAACTTACCTTTCATATTCTTTATATTTGTTTAGTTTTGAAATGTCTTGTCATCCCTTTTTTAAATCTTTTCCATTTACTGTCATTTAGACATTTCATTAAATTTGCCTGAAGACTTTAAAGGGATAAAACCATAAATTAAGTACTGTGTGAAAAAAAGGTAAGAGCATGAGTAATTTGGCTATTATGGTGTAATACAAACTATTTTTCCAGATTTTCCAGAAGTTTGTGTGATACAAGTGTAATGACTTCATAACCCATTCTAAAATATATTTCCTATTGTCAGTTGTGAATGTAAAACACACAGAAACCAAACACAGCACTCGTGGGTAGCAGTGAAGCATCTGTATAATATCGAGTATAGTGCAGGTGATGATCTGAACACCGTAAAATAAGATTAAAATAAAAGAGGATATAAAAATACAAAGCAAAAATTGTCTCTGTAGAGCCAAGTTTTACATGTGAATAAAGCAAAACCTACAAGGCCACACAACTGAAGTTACTTCCTCAAAGAGTTTTTATCGGCGGTGTCCATGGGAAGAACCCTGAAGGAACAGCTGCAGTGGAAGCCATGGCTCCTCATGAAAGCTTTTGCCTGGAGGCGGGAGGCGAGCGACTTGATCATGAAGAAAGTCAATTGTTCACGCGCTCAAAGGCTAAAAGCCCAGGAGGAGCTGCACCATGGTGTGTGGGACATATCAAAATATTTGACAGACTTCAGCAATATGAAAAACCTTCGGCACATTTTTTTTTTAGGAGTTTTTGTTTTTGCATGCACCAGCTCCCTGTCACACTGCCGTCAGCCCCCCGCACTGGCCCCTGTCATTGTTTGGGCCCTGAAAGTTCAAAGCAGGCCTTTTAGGAGCCGCTCAGTGTGTGCTGACACCATGTAATGAAATTAGCAATTGTTGCTAAACAGGTTTCAATCAAAGAGTCTGAGCCAAGACCTTGTGGCCACTGTTCATGAATCACCTCTTTCACAGACTTGTGGCAGAGTGTCTGGGACTTTGTTCCCGCCATCACTGTCCATCACTCAGCCAGGTGGTCCCACAGAGAACCAAACAGAGACCTGGCCAAGAACGCATCATCCACAAGCACACACACACACACACACACACACACACACACACACACACACACACACACACACACACACACACACACACACACAACACACACACACACACACAAACACACACACACACACACAAACACACACTCAATTCAAATTCAAACTAGTTTATTCTGTGACTTCAAGGGCCCACAAACAATTTGAAAATATTAAACTCTTTTATTTGTACTTGTTTGACCCTCCTTTGAAAATGGTAAGCCATGTTTAATCTGTTTGGTATTCACAAATAAATCATATAAAGGTAAATGAAAATATTTTAACGTACCCTGCCGACCTCAGGGTTATTTCTACTCCACTGAAAGAGAGGAGATTGAGAAGGTTGAAAGAAGATAAACCTGAGTCCTCCCTGACAACACCCTAACATACATCTGTGGGGCTGTTAAGGTCCGCTCAAATAACTGATTACTTTTTTGTTTAAGGGTCTATAAGGATGCCAGGTCATATGCGGTATCTGATTGTACTTTGTCTTTTGGTTATGTACCGGAGTGAGAAATCAGGTCCAACAGCTGGTCATTTTGAAGAAAACTACCTTACTCTCTGCAATAAAAAGACTGACACAGCACTCCAGCTCATTTTAAAAGAGCTGGAGTCAAAATCAAAAGATGAATTCCTGTAGTTTTAAAGTGGATATTTGTGGGTAACATTTGATTTAAAAAGCTTTCAAACTATTTCTGATTTTTAAATAATATCAAAATAACATGTGTTTGATCAAGCATGCAACACAACTTACAACAGAATAAATTATTTCTGAGCAAGACTCTTTTCAGTCCTGTCTTGGTTTAGTCCAGGTTCAAACCTGTCCTTTTATGTATTTTTATGATAAAACAAACTTTGACTCTCCATCAATAATCTTATTGAATGTCCTTCATGATTTGCCATGGCATTTTGAACATACCCTGAGGTTTGGATTTTATGATCTTAATCTTTTATTATCCATTTACCTGATAATTAAGCTATGTATAGTGAATCAACCACTGTTTGTTGTTCTAGCATTACATTGCAATATACATATACCATGTATAAAAGTTGGCCTGTTATAATTAGAAAGAGTGAGCATTATGTTAATATTATATATAATATTCCTATAATGCAGATCCCTGGTGGTTCTCCTCTGATGCTGCCCTCTGAACACTGCTGCTGATATTGTGCTGTGAGCCTGTGATGCATGTGTTTATGAGTGTTTATGTATTCATGTGTTGGCTTAACGCATGCATCTATTTCCATGTTTGTGCATCATGTGTATTTTTTTTGCCTCAAGCACTGTCTCCTGAACCCCCCCCCCTTCCCCCCCGCGCACACACACACACACACACACACACACACACACACACACACACACACACACACACACACCTCTAATTAATGGCTTTGAATCATGGTAAATCCTGCTGTGAATTTATTTGCGCATTTGTGCTGAGCATTATGGGAATTAATGTACCTGACATTTAATGACAACAGCCGGAGCTTTGTGGTCCTTTTTATATTACTGTACACTATTGAAAAATGCCTATTTCCCCACCTGAAACACAACACACGGCAGGCTGTGAACCTCTAGGTGCACGCGTCTGTGAGCAGCGGCTGATAGTACCAAAACATTAACATAATAATTAGTGTCTTGTAATTGTTTCATTAAAACCAGTTGTTCCATTTCTCCCCTTGTTCTCCCAGAAGACAACAGACTGAGTTTGGACGTCAGCCAAACGGAGGGTTGGTCCACGTTTGTGCCCGCTCAAGATGTTTTCACGCTGAACGGGAAGCAGGGGAGGCATTGACAGCGGGCACAGTCGCTCCGGCCATATGTGAAGATTACACAAACACACAAGACACACACAAATCACAAAGTCAGACTTTTTTTCAAATCATAACCAAAAACTAACACTTATCATTAACATTATCTTTTTTTTTTTACAGTACAGTTTCGAACAGCAGTTCCTGATCTGGCTTGTGTTTCACCTGTGAGGGAAAAGTGTGGAAATAGACACTTGTGGTATTTATTTGTCTAGTAGCATTTAAATGACAGCTCTTGTCAAGTTGTCAAGTCCTGTCATTTTATCATCACTATGTCATATCCTTCTTGTTTTTTAAACATGTCTAATTTGTAATGCAAGTATTTTCCTGAAATATAATTTTCTTTAAATATATGCAATCTGTTAAATTAGTGCATTGTTTTGTGTAACATACATTTGTTTTGCCTTAATTTAATAGTAGACAGTAGATAGAGAGGAAACAAGGTGAGTGCGAGGGGAGGAACATTGCGCAAATGACCGGCTCTGTGAAGGTTTTCAGTCATCCAGGACATCTTGAAAAAAAGGTTAAAGTAAAAGCATTTGGACTCAGTTTTCAAGTATTTTTATAAATACTAGACAACATGAATCTGAGGCCACCAGAGAACAGAGGAGGCCAACTACTATGAGACCAGAACAGTCTGGTCCATCAGGTTTGGTTTCAGGGGAAACTCCTCCCTCTGGAGATATAAGCTCAGCTCTCTTACCAGTTGATCTCAGAATTGATAAAGTCTCTTGGAATTACAGACAAAACGTCTTCACCTTGAAAAGTCCAGATGCTTTTACTTTAACCTTTTTTTTCTACCAAGCTACCAGGACACTACCAGGAAATGTTGCAGTCAATAGTATAACATCAAAATGTGAAATTAACTGAAAAAATGTTTTCAGTTAATTACCTTAAAATCACATACTTTCCATTTGCCCAATGTAAATAGATATTCAAATCAATCAAAACCCAATGGAAACTCCATTAACTCCTGATCCTACAACTGTCCATAGAGGACAAACTGAGCACTGCTGGAGGAGAAGCACACTTGTGTTTCTATTTGTTCTTGCATTAAGATTTAGGACATTAATGAACTAAAATGAATTTTCTCCATTTCTTTAACGTAAAATCATCAAGACCTGTTTCATTGGTTTTGTTCACAGGCAACCTGCTCTAAAGTGTAGGCGCGCCATATGTGGAATTGCAGCCTGCACCTGTCCCCAAAAAGGCTGTACAATTTCACACCACCTTTAAGCCTATAATTGTGTTATTCTTGTCTTTTGTTTTAAAGAATGACATTGTTGCATAACTACATTACAAGTTGAGCAGTGCATATGTTGGGTTTATAATTTTTCTCAAATGCCTACAGTTTTACAAATCAACTTCAGAATCAATCATGCCTTGACAGAAACAGATTTACCAATCATGAGTCTCTAAATGCTTAAACAGCTCTGACAGCTCAAAAACAAATGCACCAAATTCTGTTCCCATTTTCCCGGAGTGTTTTTGTGTCCCAGGGCTCACACTTTGTGCCAGACACAGAGCCGCTGCTGTTGTAGGTCTGCAGCTGCATGCTCTCCATTCCATCTCACAGTGCACTACAGTGAGAAGGCATGGGAGGCAATAAGAGCCAAACCCCTCATTGGCCAAATCCGGGAAAGGAGGGGGACTCTGTGTCACACCATCAGATCGTTAGATACCACCGGCGGGGATTTGACATTTAGTGTTTTTAGACAAACTTCTGACGACTGTCTCCCGCAGATCATTATCAAAGCATTCCTGTCTGTATAATCAAGATGAATGCTCCAAACACAACCATGATCATTTGGTGGAGGGCTTTGGGTGAGGGCAGGGGGGGAGCGCATCACTTGGGCGTCTTTAACACATACATTTTCCCAAAGATAGATTTGTTGGCAGTGGTGATATAAAGCGTCACCCTGGCGCTGACAATGTTTATGTCAACTTATTGAATCATCGACAAAAATGGAGCAATCTCCAAGACAGAGTGCAATCTAAAACATTGATAAATAAATATGGGAGATATGAATATGTTTGTTTGTTTGTTTGTTTGTTTGTTTTTGCTGGCTGTCGATTTAATCCTCACTCGCCTTAGAAATCTCCCCAAAGACTGATTGGCGTTGCACACTGCAATTAACTCTGCAAGCACCGTCTATAAATCAACTTCCTGAACTCGGCGTGGAGGAGATGATGTTTTTGAAATTAGCAACATCCGCTGCTTATATTGTAGAGGGGGGCGAGGGGAGGAAAGGGGCGTGAGTTTTAAAATAACAGCCTTCTAATATCTGATATTCAGAAAACACTCAGAAGCAAGTTTCAGAAAATCACTTTCATTCTTCAGCGCTCCGCAGGGGAAACTTATCGCTCTCATCTTCATGATGTGTTGAATGGCAATGGAGCTTTTTTATTTTTACTGATCATCTGTTTGGTTAAAATTGAAGCATGGGCGCCTCCCTAATATTAGCCTTCCATGCTTTCATGACAATATGAGCCATGAGTTGTTGTCACTGGTAACACACAAGAGGAGCATTTAGGTCAATTATCATTCCATTCAGATCCTTTCTTGCCTCCTTAGATTAAGAAAAACACTTATTTGAACACATGGCCCAAGAAGAGCAATATTTTTGCAACTGAGGCCAGTGCATCAAAAGAATACTTTATTGCTTTACTTATTCAAGTTTCATTTGCTATTCCTTGGGAGTATTTGCAAATATATACAGTATCCACACTTTCCCGTTCCCTACATATACAGCTGATAGCACTAATCCTGTTTACTTCCCCCTTTTCCCCTTTTCTCTCTGCTCACTATATCAAATATACCTTACACTTTTCTTAACTTGAAGGCGTATCCACAGAGAAGAACATGGCCCTTGCCCCGGCAAAGCAGCATACTCTTCAGAACAAAGGCTGTCCCCCATATTCCATTCCCTCTCTGAATATGTAAAAGGCAGCAGCAGCAGTAGAAATTAGCAGAACTATCTGGGCCATTGACAGGCCTCCCCTGTGGTCAAATAGGCTCAGGCTGTTTGGTAAGCGCACCACCTTCCCCCCTTGCTCTGGTTTCTGTGGCTGCTCACAGATAACCAGCACGGAGGAGGAGACGCAAACACACAACCTCTAGCACTTGAGTTTGCAGCAGTTGAGTTGGAAACTGCTGTGATGAAATATGCTTCTAAAGATTTTCCTTCTTTTCCTATTAAGGTTAAGGGTAACACTTTAGAGTTGGGTTACATTTTATCATGAATTCATGCATTAATTCATGCAGGAATCAGTCATTAGTACATGCATTAAACTCTAATGAATCACCAGGAATGATCATGTTTTCATCATATTATTAACAAAAAACTAACCATAACCATAGCCCTATGCATGTACTCATGCATGAGTCCTGTATGAATTTATAGATTTCTGCATGAATTTATGCATGAATTCATAAACTCATGAATTAATTCATGATCAAATGTGACCCCTTCTCTAAAGTGTTACCAGGATAAGTGACAAACACAAAGCATAACTGGCCATTTGCTGTTTTTGTGTGTCCAACAAACACATATCATTGTTGAAATATAATCTTTACCTATGCACAGTGCTGTTAGCGCTCCTGTCTCACTGGATACAAAGACATTTACAGTTGTGCTCAAAAGTTTACATACCCAGGCAGAATTTCTGATTTTTTTGGCCATTTTTTAGGGAACACTCATAGTTATTAGTTGGGTGAAGCCATTTATTGTGAAACAATTGTGTTTACTCATTTTAAAAACAGAAACTAACTAGCATCAAACAAGTCACAGGTGAGGATGGTTAAAGGTAACCATCCTCACCTGTGATCTGTTTGCTTGTAATCAGTGTGTGTGTATAAAAGCTCGGTGAGTTTCTGGGCTCCTGACAGACCCTTGCATCTCTCATCCAGTGCTGCACTGATGTTTCTGTATTCTGAGTCATGGGGAAAGCAAAAGAATTGCAGAAAGGTAATTGAACTGTATAAAACCGGAAAGGGACATAAAAAGCTATCAAAGAAATTGAGAATGCCAATCAGCATTCTTCAAACTCTAATTAAGAAGTGGAAATTTCAAAAGGTCTGGTAGACCAACAAAAATTTTAGCCACAAATGCTCGGAAAATTGTTTGGAATGCAAAGAAAAACCCACAAATAATTTAACTCTCTAAAAAAAGTGGTGTGGCTGTTTCAAGATGCACAATCACCAGAAGAAAGCCATTACTATATTACTACGCAAATGCTATAAAGCATCCCACTTGCAATATACACCAAACAGCACAAAGACAAGCCTCAAAACTCTGGAACAAAGTCACTTGGAGTGATGGGACCAAAATTTAATTGTTGTGTAAATGTAACTTTATGGTCACAACCATAAATGTTACATTTGGAGAGGAGCCAACAAGGCCTATGATTATAGGTACAGCATTCCGACTGTGAAACATGGAGGTGGATCGCTGATGTGCTACAAAGGCAAAGGAAAAGATGAATGCAGCATGTTGTCAGGAAATACGGGAGGATCCAAACCACAAAGCCAATTTGACCTGTCATTGGCTACAGCTGCATAAAGTGAAGGTTCTGGACTGGCCATCTCAGTATCCTGACCTCAATATCATTGAGCCACTCTGGAGAGAAATCTCAAATGTGCAGTTCATGCACGACAGCCTAAGAATTTACAGAAACTTTGCCAAGAAGAATGATTAGCTTTACCATCTGAGAAAATAAAACTACCACAAAAGTCTTAAAGCTGTTATTGATGTTAAATGTGTCAATACACAGTATTAAGAACTGGGGTATGTCAACCTTTGATTAGGGTCATTTGGTTAGTTTCTGTTGTTCTGGCTTTACTCAACCACTAACTATGAGAATTTTTTTTAAATAATTCATATTATCTGAAAAAATGCCCAACCAATCCAAATTTTTGCCAAAATATGTAAACGTATGAGCACTGTATTGTATGTACAGGTTTACTGGTGAATCTAAATAGTCAATTTACCAAATTTGAATAAGATGGTTCTCT
This sequence comes from Neodontobutis hainanensis, assembly GCA_024349245.1. Lineage (NCBI taxonomy): Eukaryota > Metazoa > Chordata > Actinopteri > Gobiiformes > Odontobutidae > Neodontobutis > Neodontobutis hainanensis. The sequence goes on along the minus strand of JALDNG010000001.1, from coordinate 6,068,109 downwards.
GTCAGTATGTGTCTCTAAGTGTCCCTGTGATTAACTAGTGCTCATCCAGGGTGTACCCCACCTCATGCCCAGCTGGCTCTTCCTTCTAAGCCCAGTGTGCTCTGATTGTTTAGTGGGACATCTTGGTGCATCATTAAATGTGACTTAAGTGCTTTTCTTAGTCAGTCTGCTTTTGGTCTGATTCATTCAACAATCAACTTTGGCTTTTGCAGACCATTTTATGAACAAAAGGGACCTGACTTAAGAAGAGAATAGAGAAAACCTTTACCTTTTCAGGGTAAGTCTGATTGCTTCCCTGTCCTCAATAATGACATTTCAAACCTGCAAAAAGTTTCAGATAAAATAGCTGAAAGAATAAAAAAAATACCTGTCCTTAGTGGTTAACCTGGACACGCTGTCCAAATTACGACTAGGTGTTGTGTCACACATCAGAAAAGGCTAGATTTTTTTTCCTGTGTAGGTGATGATATTTGCGGTTCCCCCATTCGTTGGCACCTCTGTGGTACTTCTTGGCAGGCCTTGAGTGTCGGGGGATCCTGACTCACAGAAGCCATGGCTGCTCCTCAAACCGGCCGACAGATGCTCCCGCTCTCCTGCCTCGCCAGCCTGCTCTGACATGCCTGTGTGTCCGTCCACTGTAACAGTCTGTCCATTCGTCCATCCATCTGTCCGTCAAGCAGCTGAAGTCTGCAGGCTCGGTTATGAAAATGCATGTTGGCATTTAAAGGGACAGTGAGATTTTTGCCTCACATGGCCTTACCAAAATAATAAGCAGTATGTTCTCATAAATCATTGACTGGAGCATGTGGCTGAAGAGTCTAATGAAAGGTTGATAGTAAAATGTATGGAGCCTCATTCTGTTACAGATATTTTAAAACCGTAACTTTACTGAGGTCATCATTCAAATGAATGTCATAATAATTGAGATACTTGTGGTCCATGTTTGACCCAACATATTCACTCCACCTCTTAGGTTCCAGACAGATATTCAGAGTCCGTAAGAGCAGACTGAACCACTAGAGACATAAAACTGGTATACAGTAGGTGTAAGATTTGTAGTTTCAATTTTTGTGCACGGGACACTTTACGGAAGTTTTACTGTTTCAAATAAAATAAAGATTCAAAACCCATACATGCATCCGCAAAAGCCTGCAGAATCTGAATTATCTGTGGTTATCTCTGTAAGCTTGTACAGTCAAGCGAAGCGTGTGCACATTTACCTGGTTCTGACTTCCTAACAGAAACGTCTCATAATAAGTTACCGTCTTGAATGGATTAAATACTTTCAGACCACCAGTGTTTTATGAGCCTGACTTCCAAGACTGATGAGTCTCAAACATTTGCTGTTTTGGCCTTTCAATTTTTTTTTCAAATGTTTTTACAAAGCATTTTGGAGTTAGAATTTGTCAGGGACTCTTTTCTTCCAGACTTACGTTGGCAGAAATAACACAAGCATGACAACTTTATACATTTAGCCACGATGTAATATAGGCTTGTTTGTGTCAGATTACTGTGGTCTGTTTATTGTAATAAAAAAATCCCATCTACTGATGCGGAGAACACAAGTGGACCCTCTGAATGTGGGAAGCTCTGAGGTCACACCAGCTGGTTCAGCAGCACATGAGGCCCTGTCTCAGACTGCACTCAACAGATGGTAGCTAAAGGCACCATCTAAAGCTAAATGACACCAAGACTAATTATTTTTCATCTGGAGAACTTCTTTGTAACTGTGCCTGAAAACAGCAAGCATTGTTTAGATTACAGAGGTTTATTTGGGTGTGTGATCCTTTCTGTAGGTATATGACCTACCTGCCTCTGTTGTCCTGCAGCAGCTGAGCCCACCTGTTATAAGAATTTCTGTTCAGCTTAATGAAGAGACGACTGAGGATTGCTTACAATTTAAAAATGATTGCTCAGGTTTAATTCTTGCAAGAAGGAGCAAAGTACAACATGTCACAATGGAACAGGATCAGGTTTGCTTGACAAAGTAAACAATACATGAGATTTTATATCATATGTAGTAACAGCTGTAGAAGGCATATCTTTCACACACACTCCCCATGACGTCATTTAGCGGCTGTCAGGACCAGGCAAAAGGACTCACAAAGCAGAGCCCACAAAAGACAGAGCTTTAAGATCTTTATTTTCCGAGGCATAGGTACAAATCCGAAATCCAAGAGACATAATCAAAAAACAAGGCGAAGGTCAAAGACACTAGACTCTATCAAACACTACACTAAGACCCGTGGAGGGAAAGACACAAGGGCAGGAAGACAATCTGAAACAGACAGGGGTTAGTGATTTCACAATAAGACACAGGAAATGAAATACACACAACACTAGGACATGACAGTGGCAAGTTATGTCTAGGTCTAGTTAAGTCTATGTTCATGTTTGGATTAGCATGAAGGACATGACATGATCAAATTTGACATGACTTAAAGAGAACTAGGAGCAACTAGTAATTATTAACCATAGGAAATAAACAATGATTAAAACACCTCCTCAGTCTGTCCTCCTCACTGACAGCTCCTGCTCTCCTCCTTCTTAAGTCACTGTCAGAGCTCTACTCCACAGGAGCTTAAAACTCTCCTGAGCTGGAGCCTTGAGAAGAAAACAATTTAATAAATTACATAGCATTTTGTGCTAAACTAAGCTATGCTTTGCTAAGAGGCCAGTGAGTTTGTTTTACTGTGGAGCTTGTCACTGATGTGTTACACAAGGTGGTTAAAGAGAAGTGTTTAAGACATTAGTTTACCATATAAAAGTGCTCCAACATTTGTGCAAAGACTCGACAAAACAACAGTAATAGTAACATACAGTATCCTGTCCTGGATACTATCCTACAGTATCCACTAACTTTAGCTGTTATCCTGCTAAGACTGCGGGTCTCGGTGGAAGCTAGGTGAGTAGTTGATGTAGCTGCTCAGCTAATGTTAGCTATTTTAGGCAAATGTTACATGCAGTTGATAATAACTTATACAAAGTTAGCTCTAACTGCTGTATTCTGTTGATTTACGCTTTATAAAAGCGTTACTGCTGTGTCAGCGCTCGAGAGTCAAATATAGTTTATTCTCAGTAAAGTTTGTGAAACAATAAACTTGCAGAAGTGTAACTTTTCTTACCACTAGGCGGCTCAGTCTGTAAACATTATGTGTCTTTGGTTGTTGTTTGCTCGTGCTCGTACAAGTGTACGAACAGTGAACATGCACCACACTGCAGTACCGCTATCTTCCGTAATGCACCTTTAAGCAGTTGAATGTGCAATTTATGGCAGCATAAATGCACTTTTTCACAAGTATATTTTGCATTGGAGAGTATTTGTAATATTTAATAATAATAATAATTGTTTAGAGTTTTTGTGAGATATGCAATTTCACAAACTCTAAAAAATCCATCTTGTATTATGTTTGAATATGTAGTGCCCATCATCCATTAACAACATGGTGTTGCTGTGATTGCATAAAGCTGTGGTTACCCACAGATTAAATAATCCTATCACCGACCACATTCATGTAAAGTACCTGTTCTTTGCAAACGCAAATGTGTTACAGTTTTTCTCTTCCAATGTTAAAGTGAAACACTATTTAAGTACTGACCAATAACCTCACAGTTTGACATTTGGCAATCATTCCAATTAATTCCTCTGATCTAGAGACGGGTCATGAAGCCAAGGCTTCTTACACACTTCCTTTAGCCAAGAAATATAGTCCCTCTGAAGTGGCCCCATGGCCATGTCCTAGAACATGCCTGGAGCACCTCCCCAGGGAGATGTACAACCAACAAATAAAAGGCTCAAAATAACCTAAAAAACTCAAGTTGTATGTATTAATGCTTAACAATTATTTAAGTACTTTTGAGAAATACATATTAAAAATGTTATCTCATGTGTCCTTTTGTTCGTATTATCTGTATTTATTTTTTGCACAGTTACATTTTATTTGTTTTTTTTGCACAGTAAGGACAGAATCTGTTTAAATGCTTGTTGCAGTAACACAAATGCTTTAGTATAATGCCAGTGGAAAAAGTGGAATTGGATTCTGAACATTTCTTTCTATGTAGATATATATGTAGGGGTATTACCTTCATAATTTAGACAGTTGGTCAGATTCTGGGTGTGTGACAGTATTACAAATATTGGTAAATATTTTTGAAATGAGAAACTTTCTTACAGCATTTGTTAATGAATGCATGGAAATTAATGACAAGGAGTTTGTTTTTATTGTGTGTTTTTTTTTATTCTAGTGGCTGATGCTCTCTGGAATAGGACATGGCCATCTGTGGTCTAGTGTGTGTGTGAGCTGTGGTCCGTTGTCCACTGGGGAGACTCGGCTGCTGCCCCACTTTCCACGCTCTCATGTCGGACCGGGACCATCTGACGGGGCTAAAGACTAGTGTCACATGTCTATATTTGGACGCCATCATCGCCTCTGCCAGAGCTCAGTGCTGCAGTTGTTTTCCAAAATGCATGGGGCAAACGCTGATAATGAGAAAGGACATTTTAATTAGGGCTGTCGCAACCTGGGATCGACATGCGGCCCCACTCAGCAAGGGGCACAGAGAGGACAGGACAGGGGGCTGCTCACCATCACACCTCCTTTTGGGAGTTTCCTCAAAGTCTTGCTGAATTTTTAGGACCAATTAAAAATCAGTCTGTAAAGTGCAAAATAAAATGAAAGCACAGAAATACAACAAAGCCAGAAAACTGATCTCCTAATTTGGAAACTGCACATGAATGCAACCTAAGCTATAATAGAGATTTTTCCTTTTAAACCAGTGCACAACTTTTCTGTGGGGATTCTCAGATTCACATAAACTAAGAAAAGATTGTCCTCAGGACATAAGAATTTATCCCACACCCATGGGACTTCTGCTCACCTTTATTTTTTGCTTTTTTTTACTTTATTAGAGATGCTTGACCAGCTCTGTGAAGCCTGAGTGCTTGCTCCAGCCTTTGCTCAGCTTTGCCATATAGCAGCATGTTGTGGTAGCTTAACTATTAAAGAGACATCATCTGCAAAATATAACAGAGGCTTTTAATAGATGAGAATGTTCAGCACATACTGTAAGTATTTGCTAATTACATGTTTGCATGGTGAGTTAGGGCTGCTCCCATTGGTCTACACAACTTGTCAACAAGGTACAAGAGCTACCCATAGAACAGAGAAAGAAAAACTGAAATAGAGAAAAGGGAAACAAGAATAGTGCAATTAGTTTCAATTAGTGCAGTATTCAATGTGAGTGAGGGGTGGTGTTGACACTGTGACAGCAGGAAAGTCCAGGTAATGCATCTTTAATGACTCCAGTGTGTTATTTAAGTCTAAGAAAAATGAAAATGACTGCTGTACAAGTTGTACTAAGATGTGTGCTTGCATTTTAAGTATCCAGTTTTAGTTAGACTAGGATAATTGATTTTATAAAAGATTGGGTGCATGACAGCCTCAGTTTCCAGGTAGGTCCTGTTTTAAGTTTTGTTGTCTGTGAGCATACTACAACACTTTAGTTTATGTTTTTGTTTTTTCAAAAACAGCAATAATTAAAATATTGATTCGTGAGAAGAGATATATAAACTAATATGCATGTATCTTTGTGAGAAGCCTCTTGCGCTACGCAGTACTTGAAGTGCACAGTCCTACTCACAACAGCCTCTAATGAAATCAGAGAAGAACACAAGCTCAACGCTCAGCAACACGCTGCAAGGACCAACTGGAATAGAAACGCCTTTGTCTTTGTTTTTATATATTTACCCTTCCCACACTGTCTATATATGTGTGCAGTTAGAAAACAAAGTAATCAAGCAGTCATTGTGTTATTTAATATTCATCTACCCCAGCTACTTCTTCTCAAGGTGTGGAAGTAGCTCAAAAGGATAAAAGTTTTGTAAATGGATAAATTTATATCTGTGGCATTAATCAAAGAGGCTTCTCTGGAGTTTGTGCACAAACAAACCCTTCTCATCTTTAATGTGAGCATTTCTTCACCTTATGAAAAATGAAAAGAGTCTGAAAACCTGGAAAAAGCCAATGGCTAGTCGCACACTCAGCTCGCTAATAAACTAACGGCAACATCAGAAAGAATAGGTAATTTGAGACACAAAAAGAATAAGTAATTTGTGAGGCACATACCCAAGTGGCCAAATTATTTATGCCTAATGTAACGGGGGTGTGCATTCATTTGCAATCAACTGATGTGCTTTTATTACCTGTCACTGGTAACCCACTAAACCTTCCTCACTCCAATTATTTTTACGCAAAGTTTGTTGATGAACAAAATTGCTGCAGCCACACATGATGTAATAATACATTTATTAACTATTAATAACAAGTACTGTACCAGCCACTCTACCAAATGAATGGGACCGTGCCATTTCAATAAACCCTGCTGAATGTCAGTGGGTCAGAGAAAACAGGTTACATTTAAACAGGTGTTTGTTATGTTCTGTTTATCTTTGATTCTGTTTTGGCAGAACAACACTTCACATTTAGAGAGAGCTTTACAGTACTCCGAATAACCCCCTGGGTTTAAAGTGTTTTTATTAAATTAAACTGAACAAATCAAGACTCATATAAAATTGAATAATATTATATCCACCACTGACACAGTCACTGAATTGGTCTTTGTTGGAATGGCATCCTCCAATAGAAAAAAGAGCACAGTTTTTAAATTAAAAGTAAATGTGTTTTAGTAGACTCAAGTAAACCATATCATTCATAAAAGAAGTAGGATAGGACACTTTTTAATGTTAACAGGAAACCATTCTCTCTCTTCTTGGGGCCGTGCTGGCATAGTTAAGCAGTTCCGCAGCTTGCCTGCAGACCCTGAGGAGGCTCCCTTAAGAGTAGATCTCTTGTTAAGTATGAGACGAGTGTTAGAAAGACTCTTTCTTTAAATATACCATGGCATCAGGGGAATATAATGGTGCCCATATATTATTAAGAAGAATTGTGCGTTTGAGGTTTGATGTGTCGTTGTACTGTACCTTAATGACTTAAGCGGCTGCCAGAAAAAAGAAGCAGCTTTATTTAGACATGCTCAACATGCATTTTACATGCAGGGTAGTCTTCCCTCCATTTCTGAAGAGGCGCCAGTTCCTGGAGAGATGTCATTCCACCAACAATTCAAAATAAATATTCAGTTATATTATGATCCTTTTTGTGATATAATAGCCTGTGTCAGTTAGACTTGTTACAGTAAAAATAAGAGTCCCCTTTTTTAAGTAAAAAAGAGCCAGACACAATAGGACTACAGATGGAAATTAGCTGTTAAGCTATAGTCTGGTACTAGCATCTCTGCCTAGGCCGAATGAACATTTAAGGTTGTCCTAAAAAATAAAAAATAAAAAAGACAAGAAAAATAAAGCTTAATCTATCTTCTGGGAAAAATAAAATCAATTGTACATGAATGTTAAATAAGCGGCCTCTTAAACAGATAGATATACGTGGATTTACCGCTACATGCCATATTTGTCATTGATTTTCTGTAACACTTGAGCTGTCCCATTTATGCTCCAGCTGTCTGGGCCTGTCTCACCGCAGTTACAACTGTGTTATTACAGTGACACCTGTTCATTTTCAAACAGTGTCATGTTTGGATCCATCACACTATTTTTGATGTTGTGTAGCATTTATGTTCTGCCACAGTCTGGCCCTTCTGCAGCAGCTTGAACATGCTGAGCATTTGGTTGCACATTCATGAGCTGCAACGTTAGCTAATCATGAAGCTAGTTCAGGGAGCCACAGTTCATTACAGCACTGCACTCTGTAGGTTCCTGGCATTGTTTTCTCAATTAGAGACTTGTAAATGTGTTGCTTGCTTAATCACCCCAAAACTGGCCCTTAGGACTTCCCCCTAATGCAACCTCATTAAGAGGGGCTATCAAAACAAAAGATCTGCCTCTAATGGCAATAATCTCTCACTTCTGTCACGTTGAAGCCAAACTTGTATCTTAAATGAGCAATGATGGATGAGACGAGGCCTCTGTGTCAAAGAGCTGTATTACTGGTGATGGATGCAGCAGGCACTCTGCGCACCAAACCTCAACCGGGGCCCGCCGCCACAAGAGCAGGCCCATCCCAAGAGTGTCCCACTTATCCCATCCTCTCCTGGAAGTCAGATGGCCCGCCCCACGCTGCTCAGGGGGAACCGACAGAGAAATAAGGACTTATCCAAACAAGCTCATTAGCACAATTAGCACTGGTTTCCTGCCGATGGACCCCTGGTGAGCTCCTAAAGTTTGACTACACACTGCAGGACAAAGAGAGACAACACTGTCTGATCAGCAGCTGCTTACACATCCAGCACAGATGAGAATAATCTAGATGTACAAAAACAACTATGACTATGACAGTCCGACAGCACTGACTAGGGGCTACAGTAGCCTCCTTTCTTGCTATGTACGTTTTATTTGGTGCTGACCTCTTCTAAATTTATTACAATAATAAACAGAGGAAATAAAGAAAATACACAATCTGCTTTAGGAATGCAAAAATATTACAATTCCTTTGAAGTTTGGGGCACATTGTGTAAATAACTTTTGACTATTTTCAACATTAACTTTTGTTTTTAATGTCTGTTTCAGTATCCAGAAACATGGTGCGCTCAGAATTGATAAAGTCTCTTGGAATTAGAGATAATACGTCTTCACCTTGAAAACTGATTCCAGATGCCTTTACTTACTTACTTTGAGATGTCCTGGATGACTGAGAACCTTCACAGACATGTAACTTGAACAGTTTTTATTTTGTGGCTCTTAAGAAACTTTGCAGTGACATGGGTACCTTGGCTTTTGTTCATATTTAAAATGAGGTTAAATGGAAATAGTTCTTGATGTTTGAGCGCAGCTATGCTCTGCAGGTTGTTGTGTGCCGTCTCCTGCCCTAATTAGAAAGCAGAGAAAAAAAGGCAGCCAAATGAAGCAGTAGTCACCTGAGATGAAGGACACCTCCTCGGTGCCAGGAGACACCACACATTTGATTTTTTATTTATATTTCTGTGCTGTGCAATACACTGGGAGTAAAAAAATGGGTCAATGAGCAGATTTGCAGAAACCAACTTTAAAAAATCCATGTTGTCTGTCTGTCTCTGGTTAAACATAGTTTTGTATCCTGTTCCCCAGTGTCAATTACTCATTAAAAATGTTTAACAACATTTTAATTGAAGAATTAATTACCTTCGGCTGGGCAAAATCCTCCTAAATTTCATCTGGGGAGTCATCAAATGTGCAGAGGAACAGCCGCCCATGAAGGGTCGGGAGTGGGTGGCGGCTGGCGCAGGAATATTACATCAGCAGCGAGATGTAGTCCATTGTGACTCAACAGCGAGACACATGTGAGAATTCATGAGTAAACAACAGTGAGTAAACACGTAGCATGTTCTTTCAAATTGTGCCGTCATCCGTCGTACTGTAGCACGTCTCTGCCAAGAGCCGCAGCGCTCGCAGCCTCGCTCCAGCCTCGCTCCAGCCTCGGCACGTTCACTGCAGTTCAGTCTGAACAACGCCCATACTGGGCATAAGGAAACAAGAGAGTGCAGAGACACTTTACTGTAATCCTACCCTAATAAAAAGCATGTATGAGTGGGTTATAAATGTTTTGTTTTTATGTGGTGATGTTTATAATAAAAATAGTGCAGAACTCACATCTTCCTTTTGCCGATCAAGGTGATGATATAACCCTCCCAAATATATAATCTTATGATCTTAAAAGGCTAATACTAAAAATGTAGAATTGTATGATTCTTTTATAAAGAGTTCAATTGCATACGTTTGTAGAAATAATCCCATCACTTATGGGAATGGTTAAACTGGTTTTCTATTCGTAAAAGTGTAAAAACACTTGTCTTTCTTGTGAAAAGGTTGAGGTCACTTTATTGACACACTAAACATTAAATCTTTGAGAAATGTTTGGATTTCTTGTTGCCTGTGTGTAACTCCACGCTTTAACAAAGCAGTGAGGCTAAATCTTTGTCTCTTTCTCTGTGCCTCCATTTAGCCCGTGCGTTTGATTAGTTAATCAGCCCCCAGCCCCCCCTCGGTCCTCAGGTGGAGGCAGAGCTCGGGCTTCTCATCCAACCAAGCTGTTCTTTTGGAAAGGAAAGGAGGCAGCTGTGTTTACAGCCCGGGTCCTGGCGTACATTTAGCAGAATCTATTATTCATATCGCTCAGTATCAGAGCGAGATCTCCAGCCACCTGTCTTGCTGACAAGCTCGCCCCCTTTTGTGGCGCCTTCCGTTCGGAGCAAATTACGCTCGTCTTGATGAATTGAGTTTTTATGAGCATTGCTGTAGCGCCTGGGCATGTACTGAGCCAGGGACCATCAGGGGCCCATGGAGATTTTTCTCATCAATGGGCAAACGTTTGGAAGAATGAAGCCCGAGGAGAGAAAAAGTGGGGAACCAGAGTGGTCTTTACCTAGAGCTCAGGTTTTCTGCTGTCCACCTAGCAGCTGTGTTTGTACCTGCCTCTTTCCTGGCTGCTGTAATAGAGAATAAAGTCATTCTGGTCAGTTTTACAGCAATGATTGCCTCCAAACTAGTAATTATACACCTCAAACAAGTACATCCAATAAGATCAACTAACAAATTCCCAAAAAACATCCTTCTGGCTAAACATAGCTCATCTGCTGCCAGTTTTTACCTGCCCTTGTTTAAACCCTGTGAATAGCAGCAGATACTAGCCTGGGTACCAGACTGTTTCTCTGTCTTTTCTATACAGAGAATAGTCTGGTAATGCGACCGCAGCAGCCTCTTTCACGTTGTGACAAACAGGTGCCGAATAAACCAATCACACAAAGCGGACGTGACGACAGCAAGTTGATGTTAAACTTTTTCCAAATCCAGTTTGGAGTACAGTAAAAACTTCCTTTTTCAGAAGGAAAGTTATTAGAACTTCCAGTTGTTGAGGATTTAAAGACATGTCCAGGTCACTTAAAACAGATGGGAGTGTCGCAGCACACTTTTCCTCTGTTGCGGGGGCCATCATCTTTGTTTTGGATTAGCTTCGCAGCGCAGAGTGTGACGTTTCCCACCCCATAGCTCTGCTTCAGACGAGAGAAGGGACAAGGTTATGGAGCGGGCCCATGCTCACTCTCTTTCGTTTAGAAAGAAAGTTGGTATGGCTATGCCAGGCTAAGCAGATACAGCCATTGGAAGGAGTTATTTGACTGAATTGATTCTTCGTTTATTGTAAAGTGCTGGGACAACTATTTTCATAAGACACATGAGTTTCTAAACAAAACTTTAGTTTAGCTTTGGTTTAAAAATACCTGAAGCTAAAGGTTTGTAACCTATTATTAATGGCATACATATAATTCAGATACTTACCTTAGCTAACTTGATTAGCTGAGATTTACCAGCCAAAAGCTACAATAATAGCTATATCCACATCCAAGACATACATATTTTATGAATGTGTAAGCCTTCTACTGTCACAGTCGACAGTCCAGACATTGGTGCTGAATATGTGACCAGAGCACACTCGCTCTACATTCAGGGCCATGTGCGTGTTATTGTTTACTTCTGACCAGCGTCTGATTTCAGATAGAAGGAGCAGAAAGAACAAAGACTTCCACAGAACTGATTTTCGCGCCGACACAGCTACCTGATGAGTTTGCCACTGAACTCCACTGAATCTCCCTCCTTTGACAGTGTGTGAACATTTTTAATTAACGGGGAGGTGCATTTACTCCATGATAAGCACCCCTGATAAGTTATAACATGATTCATAATTTATTGAGATTTTTGCTTTCATCTTCACTAGTTTGCATAAAACTAATTACTCCATAAATGGTATTCATTACAAACTATATTTTTTCTCTTTGCACAGAGGCACGGTGCTGCTGTGGGACTGGTTAGCATGCAGAGAAGAAAGGTAATGAAGAGTTGTTGGAGGCGGTGTCAGCACAGACCTGTCTGTCTGAGAGCTTGTTCCACAGCTCATTATTCTAAGTGCTACAAGCTGCAGCACACTGAAATTATTTAACAAATTTGTGCAGGTGAATCAGGTAAATGTCGACAAATGTCATAAAATGTGAAAACAGATAATGACATTTAGATTTACTAAGGCAAAATACCTAAAATCAGAATAAACATATTTACACAATTTGATTATTCAGTGGGACTTTTAGTGAGATGGAAAATCTTGAGTTGGGGGGTAAATTTTTTGGAGGCATTTCCTTTGTCCAAAGGGACACAAAGAGTGTCATAATATGGTACTGTACTTATACAGATGGAGAACCGATTAAAGTGAAAGTGAAAAAGAAAACACAAAACGGAAAACATTTTCTCAAAGCCAATGTTTGCAGCTCTTAAACTCCAAAAAGTATCAGTTGTGATTGCATCTAATACAATACATGCATACACTTTGGTAAAGAGTTGGAGCCATCCATCTTCTACCGCTTATCCGGGGCCGGGTCATGGGGCCAGCAGTCTAAGCAGAAACACCCAGACTTCTTCTCCCCAGACACTTCCTCCAGCTCTTCCGAGGGGATACAGAGGTGTTCCCAGGCCAGCAGAGAAACATAGTCCCTCCAGCGTGTCCTAGGTCTTCTCCGGGGTCTCCTCCCGGTGGGAGATGCCCGAAACACCTCCCTAGGGAGGCGTTAATGAGGCATCCGAAACAGATGCCCGAGCCATCTCAGCTGACTCCTCTTGATGTGGAGGAGCAGCGGTTCTACTTTGAGCTCCTCCCGATTGACCGAGCTCTTCACCCTATCTCTAAGGGAGCGCCCCGCCACTCTGCGGAGAAAGCTCATTTCGGCCTCCTGTATCCGGGATCTTGTTCTTTTGGTCATGACCCAAAGCTCATGACCATAGGTGAGAGTAGGAACGTAGATCGACTGGTAAATCGAGAGCTTTGCTTCAGCTCCTTCTTTACCACTACAGACCGGTATTACTGCAGAAGCTGCACCGATCTGTCTGTCACTCTAACGCTCCTTCCTTCCATCACTCATGTTCAAGACCCCAAGATACTTAAACTCCTCCACTTCAGGCAGAAATTCTCCACCAACCTAAAGGGAGCAAGCCACCCTTTTCCGACTGAGAACCATGGTCTCAGACTTGGAGGTGCTGATCCTCATCCCAGCCGCTTCACACTCAGCTGCAAACCGCACCAATGCACACTGAAGGTCCTGGCTTGATTAAGCCAACAGGACAACATCATCTGCAAAAAGCAGAGACGAGATCCTGTGGTCCCCAAACCAGACTCCCTCCAGCTCCTGGCTGCGCCTAGAAATCCTGTCCATAAAGATATTGAACAATACCGGTGACAAAGAGCAGCCCTTCCGAAGTTCAACATGCACTGGGAACAGGCCTGACGTACTGACCGGCAATGCAAACCAAGCTCCTGCACCGGTCGTACAGTGACCAAACAGCCCTTAGCAAAGGGTCCCGGAGCCCATACTCCCAGAGCACCCCCCACACGGCACCAATAGGGACACACTTGGATGCCTTCTCCAGATCCACAAAGCACATGTAGACTGGTTGGACAAATTCACATAAACTTTCCAGCTGTGTTTGGAGGTGAGCCCGACTATCTCTAGTTGGTAACTCTCCACTTCCCACACAAGCTCAGGCTCCTTCCCTGAAGCGAGATGACATTCTATGTCCCTGGCGTCAGATTCTGTGTCTGGGGCTTGGGTCGCAGAGGCCCCTGCCTTCAACTACCTCCCAATCCACATTGCACCGGCCCCCTCCTGCAGGTGGTGGGCCCACGGGAGGTCGGCCCCATGTCGCTCCTTCGGGCTGAGACTGGCCAAGTCCCATGGGGAAAGACCCGGCCACCGGGCACTCGCATACGTAATGGTCCTTGATTTTTTAATATCCATAAAGGGTTCTAAACTGCTCTTTGTCTGGCCTGTCACCTAGGACCTGTTTGCTTTGGGAAACGCTACCCGGTGCATATAGCCCCCGACAACATAGCTCCTAGGATTATTTGGGCACTCAAACCACTCCACCCCGATAAGGTGGTGGTTCAAGGAGGAGAGAGTGGGAGCCTTTTTTTATTTTTTATATATTTTTTTCAAATTTCAGAGTGGGAGCCTACAATGTGAAAAAATAAAAATAAATGTAGCAGTTCTCTGAACTGTTTTTGTCAGGGTTTTAGAAATCAGGAGCTTCTGCATAGAGTGAGTTGATTTTTTCTGTCATCACTTCTGTCAGTCTTGTCCAGCTTGATGTATGATGTAAAGTAGCAGTGACAGTATCACTGTTTACCATTCTATGTTTAATCTCTAAGCCTCATCATTCGATAACAGTTGATGTTGTGTGCAGAGTGCTCTGTTCTGGGATTGGTTATTTCAACAAAAGGGCAGAATCTAAATCTTCTAAAGATTCACTGCTGGGATTGTTTGCATTTAAAGGACACTTCTATACACTATATATTCTTTAATTCTTCACATGTTTTAAACAGTCTCTGTAAATTAAAACTGTTGATCATAATAAAGTATTTGAGTAAATCAACAAAGCAAGATGACACAAGCTGTTAGTAAAACAAACAATGGAGATTTTATTAGTATCAATGTCATCAACAGTCTGGGCTTGTGAAAAAAGGTTAGAACAATGTTAGACCTTTATGGTTATGCTTAGGCATTACTATTAGTCACGAGTAACTATTATAACCATCTTTAATATCTACGGTACACTCTGATACACTGATAGTCATTAAGTGCAATTTCAACAATCTTATGCATCATTTTATAGTTTACACATTGCATTACAACTTACAGATCCCAGGGGCTCTACAAAGGCACAAAGCTTTTAGTCAGGGGTAACTGGAACTGAAAAAGATATTATTTCACTTAATGATTAAAACTATTTCTCAGGATCAAGAAATTATTTTACTTCTCTTCTCCAGAACCCTAGCATAGACTTTCCCTGGGAGGCTTAGGAGTGTGAGTGTTAAGGAGATCCTCAAAGTATTCTTTCCACCGTCCAGCAATATCCCCAGTTGATGTCAAACAAAAAAACAAAACATCTTTACAAGTTCCCCAGAGTTTTTATTTTCTTTCCTGTGACTATTTAATATAAAAGTCACATTTTTTTTGTTTTCAGAAACCACAGTCAATAAAAAGCAACAGAATAAAAATAAATAAATAAAATAAAAATTAAAAACAAAAAAATGCTCTCTCTGCCGGCCATTCTGCTTCAATTCCCATTTGATTAAAGTGTCCCTGTCGGAGACGTTGGGGTTGGTGCAGGGTGAGGTGTACGCACATAAATCAAAGCAGTCTAAGGAATAGTAATCCTCGCTGAACATTTTGGACTGATTGATATAAATAACATTGTCCTCGCCATCTGTCCAAAGAGGGACCTTTCCAGTTAGTGTTGAGCGGCAATGGCAGAATAATTAATGAATGGTGTCCTTTGTGCCGGTAATAAAGAGGAGACAAATTATGTTATAATCCAACTGCTGCTCGTTTGTCACAGCCAAATAAAATGTCAAATAAAAGTGAGAGGCCACAGTGTTTGTTTAATGGAGTGCAAGCTACCTGCTCCAGAGTCTGACAGCCGGAAGGGAGGCTGCTGAGTCCAAGGCCTAGATTCTGTGTGTGCTGCTCTGATGTCATTTTATGCTGCTTGTTTAACATTGTGCTCACAACATCACTGTTTTAGGTTTGGAAAACATTCTACTTTTCTTCTTTTCACTTTACTAAGTTTTTAATAAAGTCCCAACATCCAAAACTGATTCTGGAGAATCTTTCTTCTAAAGATTGTGGTTTCCCCAGATCCTGAAACACCTCTATCATTGCATCACGATGGGAATAGGGTTTTTCTGATTGTTAACTTCTACTGCCTTCATCCTATTTAGAGACTGCTGTGGATATGCCACTATGAAGGTGCAGACTTTTTTATTGTGTGATTTACCATTGGTTACAATTACAATCTGGTAAACCTAAAAGTCTGAGCCTTGATGACTCTCTAATGTAAAAGGCCTCAATGATCACATATTATATGCGGACACTGCTTAAAACAAAGTTGCTTATAGATACAGGTGTAATTTAGAGCAGAATTACTTAACTCCCAACTCTGTGATTTGGCTAAAAAGCACTAATGGCTACTGTGAGTATAACAACTCTCCCATCAGGACTCACACTGCCCTTTCAAGGTAACGACCATGAGACAGGAACAGCCTGGTTCAATCAGAGTTAGTTTCAGGTCAAACCCCTCCCTCTAGAGATAAAGCTCAGCTCTCTTACCAGTCAGACACTTGTCAAACTTAAAAGTGGAAAGTGAACTTTGGAGTACTTTAGAGGTGTCCTGGGAGTCAAGGACAAAGGAGAAGCTGCCAAAAAACAAAGCTCAGTGACAGGAGCAGAACGGCAGCTGCCATATTGCATCCAGGTCTATCAATCATGCTCCAAATGGAAGGCGAGGTAAGACGCAAGTTTCACTGGCTACATTTGAGCCTCACAAGAGACAGCAATGAGGACATCACCTAGAGTTGGTGTAGGTGTTCATTCCACCCACGTTTGACTCTCCATGGGGCTCGCATTAGCCATGCCGACAAAAGGAGAGCTGCTTTATGCAATCAGTGTCATTCTGTACATATTAAACAGTGCAACATTTTCAAACCAGGTTCATTTTAATTAGAGGGGAATTTGATCACCGCCGTCTCCCTTGGGCACTTTTGATGTTAATAAAACAAGCTGTACCTTCTCAAAGCAAGCTCTCATTCCAAAGTGAGTGGAGCTGTGGGGGAACGATTGAGCGGGGAGTGCTGAAAGTTCCCTCTTCAAGTCAAAACTACAGGGATGTGTCAGAGGAGAGGCTGTGATCCACTCGTGTTGGGAAATGACTGGTGAGCGTTCAGATGGATTATCAGTGCAGATAAAGCACATCACTACCTACCTACTGCACATAAAGGCTGAGGTGCTGCTCATTATTGGGCTGACTCCATGGTGTGTTCATTCAGTGGATGATGATAACAAAAGCAATGAGATCAAATTCACATCATGCAAGATAATTTGGAAGCCTTCTAATCAAAATTCATGCCAAATATAAGGATGTCTATGCTGTTCAGATCAAAACCTGCATTCTGTTGTGCAAAATGATAGGTAAATAACTTGCATAGGAAAAAACACATTTACATAATTCATTCATTTTCTACCGCTTAGTCCCGTTAGGGGGTGACTGGAGCCTATCCCAGCAACTTTGGGCCTGAGGCAGGGTACACCCTGGACAATGGCCAGTTTGTCGCAGGACTGTAATTTAGAGACAGACAGTGACAGACAACATTCAATAATCAGTTGTAAAACATTCCCCTTAAAGGCTTTGAGTGATTCAATTACACAAGTGTTTCTTTTTCAAAAAAAGTTTTAACTAGTTTTTAACTCTCAAACATAAACAAAACTATGACCTACACAGTCATTTTCATATCAGAGAATTCATTATGTCACAAATACACCAGAGACTTAGAATCATTGACTGGACCTGGTGAAGTCAGGACGAAATTCAGTTCTGTGCTTTGAATGGCTGTTTTTGTATGTGTTGTTACTCATCTGGAGTACTTTCTGCCGGGCTAACAATATCTACAGCTGGCACAAGCTCCTAAAAATAGGGCTATGGAGCGAACAAGGTGATACAGCCAACTTATTCCGCTCCCACAATATTACTGGTGAATATAGCCAGGACCAGGGGCTGTATGTGTATTACCTTCCCCATGGAGAGGACCTCATTGTGCACCAGGAACAGCAAGCTAAAGTGGGGTTACCGGGCCAGTGTGCTTGTGAGGCTGTATAAGAATCTGAACAAGCCACCGCTCCCTAGCAACTTTCTTGCCAAAGTAAAATCCCTTGCTAACAAAATTATTAAAAACTGTGCCTCCTAAATTCCATCAGCATGTGAAAATGTGCCACCAAGGAGCGAGAATACTCTGGACAAGGTCTACTCCAACTATAATAATGGCTACAGGGCTACACAGCTCCCACACCTAGGCCAGTCAGACCATATGTCCCTGCCTAGCACCAGCATACATCCCCACACAGGAAATAGGCTCTTACCATAACAAAAACTGTCAAAACCTGGCCTGAAGGTGCTTCCCACCAGCTGCAGGACTACTTTGAAAGAACCAACCGGGATTTTTCTGAACACCCAGACCTTGAGGGCTGTGAACACAAGGAACGCTGCTGAACCGACGGAGATTGCGCAGACCAGCTGGCTGGGGTCTTCACCCACAACTTTAACCAGTCCCTACTCCAGTCCACTGTCCCACCTTGCCTCAAATCCTCAACCTTTATCCCCCTGCCCAAAAAGTTCACAATCAGCAGCTTCAATGACCAGTGGCACTCACCCCAGACTTTAGCTCTGCTTTTAACACCATCCTCTCTCCCAGACTGGTGTCCAAATAAGAGGGCTTTGGACTCTCCAACTCCATCTACCTCTGTCTTTTGGTGGTGGGACTCATCTCCAGAGGGGATGGTTCCACCTATTGGGACAAGGTGGAGAGGCTCTCAGTGTGGTGTGGGTACAACAATCTAGTCCTCAACACCACCAAAAAAAAGGAGCTAATAGTGGATTAGGAAAAAAACAGACATTTAGCCCGGGGACTGTGTGGCAAATTACTGAGTGTCACCATCAAGGAGGACCTGACCTGGACCACTAATACCACTGCTCTGGTAAAGAAGGCCAAGCAGAGGTTGTATGTTCTGAGACTCCTCAAAAAGAACAAGCTGAGTGAAAAACTCATTGTACTCATTGTACTTCTACCGCTGCTCAATAGAAAGCATTTTAATTTAATTTTAATACTGTTCCTGTGGTAGGTTATCACATCAGCCCAGAAGTTTTTCGGCCACCCTCCCTTGACTCTGTTAGAACTGTACAGTTCCTGCTGCCTCAAAAAAGCAAAAAATATTTTACAGAAATACTCTCACCCCTCATACTCTGTATAAACTGCTGCTTTTGGACAGACGACGCAGAACAATAAAAACACGAACAAACATTAAAAAACTGTTTTTATCCCACAGCGTTCTCTCCTTTTGCTGTAATTCAAATCTTTTAAGAGCAATATTTAAATTTTTTATTTGCAATTTTAGGGAACTGTGCAATAGTGAATGTGATGTATTTGTGAGTGTGTTTTAACATATAGCCTTGATCCTTTAAACATTTTAACTATTTTTTTAATGTATATCCTTGTGTATTTATTGAGTGCACAAAAGGATTGCATCCAATTTAGTTGTACAATGTACAATGTAAATTTTACAATGTACAAAACATTTTTTTCTAAATTTACTGCACTCTGGTAACACTAAGTCACTGATATTAAATGCCATGCATTTTTATAGAGCTTTTTTTGTACCCATCTTGGGCACCCAAAGCACTTTTCATCATGATACCAGTCACCCCATTCACACACACAAGTACTCACACATTCACAGTGTGGTGGTAAGCTAGACAGGCTGCCATACACACAACTCCAACGGCCTTCTGCAACCACCACCAAACACAAATACACACTCACACACATTCATTCATTGCATGGACACTGGAGGCAAGGTGGGTGAAGTGTCTTGCCCAAGGACAGTATGAAGTAGGGTAACCACCAACTTTTTTGTGATTGGCTGAGCCACTGTGTTTAAATTAAGCATATATTGAGCGTTAAGACCTGTCTCTAAAGTAATATTGGAGGAGACCTGAGAGCCCCTTATTCTGTCCCAAAGCTCAATCTTATACAGGTGTCTACAGTGTTTAATGTGTGTCTGAGTGACACTGACTGTAACTTTTACAATATCAAATCTCTTTGTATAGTGAACATATTTTTGTTAAAGCAATATGGCAATTGGGTCTGTGAAATAGTAAATATATAAATTTAATGACTTACAGTGCAAAACTCTAAACAGAATGTAATAGAATTATATTTTGTTTGGGAAAAATGTTAGAAACAACACAGGCCTGTTTCAAACTGTAAACATTAAAATAGTTGACCAAGTGTCAGGACTACCATTGGGACAACCATGTTTCTGACTAAATACTCCAGACCTGGCTTCATCCTCTGCAAGACTTGAGGCCCACTCCTTATAAATATCCGCACACATTATGTGTCATATTGTTTTAAGTCACCTCCCCTACAGATCAAATTGTAAAAGCCCACATAACATTAGCTTTTATTTTCCCAATAAATGAAGTGAATGGTCATCTGTCCCTGAAGTCAATGCTCCATCTCTCCGCTGTCTCTGGGTGGCTGTTAAATGGCCACACTAGCGATGGAATGAGTGAATAATTCAACAAATAGATGAATAAATAATAGGGGTCGGGGAGTGAGGTGGTTAAGCAGAAGGGGATGAAGGGGGGCGAACATGTAGCGTCTGTACAGTCCTGAACCTTGGCACTAGTACAGGCATCTGCTGCCTGCCTCTGCCAGTGCACAGTATACACACATCTGCTTCCCTGCACAGGAATAAAAAAGGGCCAAACAGCTCTTGTCAGGTCTGTGTTTCACCATTTGCCCTGGTCTTTACACAAAAACCTTAATGCATCCTGTCAAGCTATTAGCCGTTCATACGATCAGCCTGCAGACCCCCATTAGACCATCAGTGTCCACCTGTGATAATGACCACCATTGGTTTTCTTAAAGCCCTATTTAATGTCTGTTTAACTCAATTTGTCAGGAAATGTACAACAATTTCTTCCCCCCATGGTCCTGAGATCTGGTCAGGGTTCAAAACCATGTAAGAGGGGAGAAGGGAGGGGGCTGCATATTTAAATGAGCGGATTAAATTGCCTCTCATATTGACGTATCGTGTTGCGCGAGTGCTGAGAGGTGGCCTGTGTTTTCCCTCTAAAAGCTGATTTTTTTTTGGACAGCAGGGCCCTCCATTAGCCTCGGTCCACGGCCCCTGCTCTTGCTCTCTCCTGATGTGACAGCACTCTAAATCCAAGCGCTGTTATTACCCGTGCACAAGCCACACTGCCGCCGCCGCCACAAAGGAATAATAACACCTTTTAAAAGAGCATTGTCCCTGATGCCACCAAACACACACATGTCAAACACAGCCCCTCCCTCTCAGTCCCTTGTGTGGACACCTAACAGCCTCTCTAACATCTGTTTATGTTTTGTCTACAGATACATCATTTGAATTTTGGCGAAGTGGCGAGGAACCAGACATAATGGTCCTTTGCTGAGTTGTAATCCCAAATGTTACTAAATGAGCTACTAAAAAAAAAAAAAAAAAAAAAAGCTAAAACAAACCAAAAAGTAAAAAAAGAAGAAGAATAATTCCATGAGCGGCAGCGATTGGCAGGAGTTTTTGGGTATATGGCTGTTGTGGCGGCCGAGCTTCCCTAGTGGTGGGACGACGGCTCAGCCAAGCAGACAAGAAGTGTTAGGGTCCCTGGTAGTGGCCACAGCAACACTGTTGACATCTGTCGTGGTTGGAGAGCTGAGTGCACAGGAAATGGGGTGTCACGGCGCGTGCTTGTTGGCCATTATCCTGGCATCCTAATGAAGTGTGGGCAGTTCGCACACAGGGGTCTCTGGATGGCATGTTGAACGCACGGATGGGCAGAGGCAGTACACACAAACTCCATCCTGTCTCCCCTTCCTTGTGCCTGAATCCCATCTGCCTTAGCCCGCTGAATGCACCCGTTGGGACCCGGGCTGGCCCAGAGCGCATGCGCAGTCCGCCTGGCATTTCCCAACAACAGGCTGAGCACAAGGCCATTAGGCATCTCTGCGGCTGGCGTGTGATTGGAAACACACAGTGAACAAGTGTCGGCTCGGCATGGAGGCTGCCTCACACTAGGAGAGCAGTGTGCAGCGGCGGCCATCATCAATATACCTGGCCCTAATGGTCTTCGCACCACAGATCAGGAGCTGTTTGTTGGACTCCTGAAGAGCCTTAGGTGGCTGTTTATTGACACAACAAACACAGAAGTCTCCCCTGAATAATGCATTTTCACAGTAACCCTGCACAAATGCCCTGAGTGCTCATAAACATGCATCTGAAAGGCAATTTAAAGAAACCTAGGAAAAGATGATGGTGTTAAATATTTGAAGGGGTCAAAACGACACACACATGGAGTAAAATATTAGAACTGTGTTCAGCTTCTGGAAGAGACACAAGGGCTCCACATACCTCAGTATGCTTTATGTTATTTTGAAGATATAGGACAGGGTAAATTCTAATAACCTGATAGAGTTGGTTTTGTTTTACATTGGCTTTTAGCAATAATGGTATAATACCAATAATAATAATAATAATAATATTAATAATAATAATAATAATAATAATAATAATAATGGTCATGACATTCAGTATGCTATGGCTATTGGTGTGAAAAGTTTAATACTCACACTATAAAGAATTAAGTCAAAATGTGGGGCTTCTTTGACTCTAGGTGGCTGTTATTGACAAGGCAAGCATGTTGTTAGGGTTATAAAGTATAAAGTATATCTGCATAATGTCGATGTTTCAATTTATTTAGTTTCATTGCTACAGAGCAGTACCATCCAGTCCTGTTCACACAGTGATCCCTCTTCAGGTAAAGACTCTCTACTTACTTGTCTGCCCATAACAGTAATGGGCTAATGCGCCGAGTAAATGTAGCACTACAGCCGTGAGTGCTTCATCAATACGTCCGACTCATGCAGGACAGAAGGGGGATTATCACCAGCGCCAGATGCTAAGGCAGTGAAACTGCACACAATCAATTAAGTCCTCAGTGCATACAGTAACGTCACACTTCAACAGAGTTTATTCAGCAAAAGTATCTGCCTCCTCATCACCGCAGCATGTTAGCCAATCTGTGTAACAATTCCTTACCTTATTCATAAAGATACAGAATTTTGGTAAAAAAGAAAAAAGGATTTAATCAACAGATCTTTGGAGAATGGGGATGTTATTTCTACACATACTAAATGAAAACTACAAAGCAAGTGTTAAATTAAATACCACATTATGCCCACTCTTTCTTCATATCTCATATTGTATTCCCTGTTCACTATCAGTTCACTCAACTTATAACCACAGTGTTGTTTTTAAGACCTGTCAGCCAACACAGGAAACAATTTATCTCCAAGTTGTAATGTCAATGTCTGCTCTGAAAAGTTGTTAACTTGACAACAAAAAACACCAGGTGCTCTGTCTTATACACCCAAGTATCTATTTCCAGGTCATTTACTGCAGTAGACAGCAGCAAAAGTAGACATGTAGTGATACGCTTTAGTCATTTTTCACTTTGTAAGAAAAAAAGGGGCCGCTCTGATCCTCCAACTCCTACTGAAGTTAAACATCTGTCCTAACTTACTGTGATGGAGGCTGTTTGTCTGTGTAAGTCAAAGGTCGGGCAAACCTGGCTGCCAGGGGGAATCAAGTCATGTTTTACTCCCAAGCTATCTGATTGGCTCTGAGAGTAGCCCAGCTTTGATATGCAATGATCAAAAAAAGTAACACAAACCAGTAATTTTAGTATAATTACAAATGTGGCACAGGTGGAGTTGAACTCATTTATCTAAAAAATTCGTATTATTTCAGTGTTCAATGACATTGAATTTTGAGTGTATCTGTAATGAGTTAATCTAAACTGGATATTTTCTGGTGCAATTTAAGTGCATTCCTCTTTGGAATTTTATAAAAGTTTCAAATGAGCACATTTACAATGCATTACCTTCTTCTTTAATGGGGCTTATGCTCAGGACATATAGGAATAAGGATGACATCAGATACTGTCCCACTCTCCTATGAGGGATACTGTTGTCCCTCTCTTTCACTTTCCTCTTAGGGATACTGTTGTCCCTCTGTCCCACTCTCCTCTGGAGGATACTGTTGTCCCTCTGTCCCACTCTCCTCTGGGATATACTGTTGTCCCTCTGTCCCACTCTCTCCTCTGAGGGATACTGTTGTCCCTCTGTCCCACTCTCTCCTCTGAGGGATACTGTTGTCCCTCTGTCCCACTCTCCTCTGGGGAATACTGTTGTCCCTCTGTCCCACTCTCCTCTGGGGGATACTGTTGTCCCTCTGTCCCACTCTCCTCTGGGGGATACTGTTGTCCCTCTGTCCCACTCTCCTCTGGGGGATACTGTTGTCCCTCTGTCCCACTCTCCTCTGGGGGATACTGTTCTCCCTCTGTCCCACTCTCTCGTCTGGGGGATACTGTTGTCCCTCTTTCCCACTTTCTCCTCTGGGCGATACTGTTGTCCCTCTGTCCACTCTCCTCTGGGGGATACTGTTGTCCCTCTGTCCCACTCTCTCCTCTGAGGGATACTGTTGTCCCTCTGTCCCACTCTCCTCTGGGGAATACTGTTGTCCCTCTGTCCCACTCTCCTCTGGGGATACTGTTGTCCCTCTGTCCCACTCTCCTCTGGGGGATACTGTTGTCCCTCTGTCCCACTCTCCTCTGGGGGATACTGTTGTCCCTCTGTCCCACTCTCCTCTGGGGGATACTGTTGTCCCTCTGTCCCACTCTCTCGTCTGGGGGATACTGTTGTCCCTCTGTCCCACTCTCTCCTCTGGGCGATACTGTTGTCCCTCTGTCCCACTCTCCTCTGGGGGATACTGTTGTCCCTCTGTCCCACTCTCTCCTCAGAGGGATACTGTTGTCCCTCTGTCTCACTCGCTCCTTTGAAGGATACTGTTGTCCCTCTGTCCTCTGGGGGAGTGGATGCTGTTGCAGATGTCCGGCGTGCTGTTAGACGTCCCAGTGATAATTGGACCATGTAGAGAGATAAAGGCCTCAGACACATTCTAACAATGACAAGGCCTTTATGATTATGCTGTATCAAACTTAACTATGTTATACATTGCACTGTTTTTATTTGAATTTTATGTTGTGCTAAGTATACAAAGAAGGAAATAATGCCCCAAAGGAGGTGTCACAACAAAAAATAGACTTGGCAGCAACACATGGGCAGAAAAGGCTGTCTGAACTCCTGATTCAGCAGTTATGTGTTGCAAATGGATGGAGTGTTGGCTGCTGGATGAGCCCTGCCCCCTTCCACCTCAGCACAATGGATTCACTTTTACCTTTCAGACATTATTAGCCTCGCTGCTCATAAGTCACTGTACAAAGCCTGGGAATGCTGTTTACCTAACAACATCACTGCACTCTGTATCTGCTTTCTGCTTTTCAGCTGCAATACATGGCTAGACAGTTAAACAGTAAAAAAAATCAACAGTTAATATAAAGTACTCACATCTGCAACAATTCTACCAGTCTCATTCACAACAAAGCCTTTTTTTCTGCACTGTAAATTGACCTTCATTTAAACCAATGTCATTATATTTCAAGACAAACAATGTGAATTTAGAGTGTGTTTGACAAGGGGATAAATATGGATCAAAATGAACATAAAAATCCCACATTAAACATGTTAAAAATGCCCTATTGAATAAGTAACATATATATATATGTATTCTTCACTAATCCAGTGATGGTATAGTACTGTACTTGGAGAAATCAAAATTCAGGGCTTGAGCATGCTGAAAAAACAAGACAAAACAAATCAGTCCATACTTTTTCAGTTGAGATTTTTAGTGTTTGTGTAAAGATATTAACAGATGACTGAACTAATCCATCCTGCCCTCTTTTGGGTGGTGATAATGTGCTTACTATATTACTGCTTATGTGTCCGGAAGTGAGTGTCAGGATGTCATATGGTTTTTCATGATCCAAAATCTTTAAATCAGTTTTGTCTTGACAGTATAGTTTTGAAGTAATCTAATGTAAACTTAATGGTTTTGCATGTTTACACTCACGTCAAAGCCTCCATCTACAAAACTACTTAAACAAACTTAAGATTATTTAAAGCCACAATACAATATTAGGTAGAAATGTAGTGGAGAATGTACAGATATTTCCCCAATACTGAAGGAAACCTTTCTACTAAGAGAAACGGTAAAGGTTGAGTCAAGGGCGGAGTGGTAATCAGGACACTCTGAAATTTTCCCAATTGTCCAGAATTTTAAATAGACCAAGTGGTACAGAAAATGTCTTTACTACCACCTATAGGAGGCCCTGAAGATGGCCCCTATTCGGCCATGTCGATAACACACAAGTAATCGCAGCAACAGCAGCTTACTCACAGCCACACACCAACTGCCCTGCCTCTGTAAGTGTGATGCGGGCCGGCCACTGAGGACAGTAGGGCTTCGGAGATGTGTTTCCACCTCTGTGCACACCCAAAGCCGAGATTTATTTTACTATATTTATCAGTTCACCTTACCGTACTTCCTTTATTGTTTCTATATTTCTATGTTTCTATTTTTCAAAAGTTAATTGGTGGTCTGTCTTTTGTATTTTTTATGTTATTTTGTTTCTCAGCATCTGTTTATAGTCACTTAGTTTCTGTGACTGCTTTGTGTCTGTGATGCGGCTGCCTCCTCTCCCTCTCCTGCAGGGCCAGTCTGGGTAATCAGGGGAACCGGGACAGGTAGGCATACAGTAATGACTCAACAGTGCCGTTGGGAATTAAACAAATCGTTGCTAGTTCTAGATTTTTACACTTATAAAGTTGCCATTGGATTTCTTCTTATATTTCCGCTTTTGGAGCCTGCCATCTGGTGGATGGAGGTATACCGCTGTATTGTGACACCCTTACTCAAGGCCCTTTTAAGGGGTTCCATGAGAGAGGCTTCATTTGGACAACATATGTAATTTCAAGTAAACAGTTTAACTAAACATTGATAGCTCTGACTTTGACTGCAGTTGGTAAAATATCAAAATAATAACAAAAAATAGGTTAAATTTAGTAAGTAGTAAACAACTTTTGCCATGATGCTGTAGCTTAGCTTGCTACATTTCTCTGGGGGCTAGCTTTAGTGTAGTGAACTTTCATTTAACGTAGAGTAACTGGTAGCTTAGCGCACTATATTTTCCAAATAGCTTGCCCAACATTAAAGTAAAAAGGATGAACAGCCCTGGCCTCATTTCGCTCACACACAGGCCTACTGTTAGGGATTGGTTTCAAAAGTCACTCAGTACCTGAGTAGTCTTTGAAACAAATACTCTTTTACTTTGAAGTAACGCTATTTTTACTTAAGTACAATTTTAGGCTACTGTACCCACCTCTGGCTGCAGGTGGCTGCCTCTACAGCCCTGTCAGTGTGCCAGAATGTGCTGGTGCCTTGTGCGTCTGAGACAGGGTCAGCTGCAGCCTAATGAGACCGCTTAAAACTGAAGCCCACATTATAAGGTCTGTGAAAAGACCTGTCATTACAAATATTTCTCACTATTAAGTCCTACTGCATCCTGAAAACATGCTACTGACATGTCGTTTGTTGAAACTGCTCAAGTTAAAAAGAGTAATATTAGGAGTATTCTTTCTGAGTTGAAGCCTTTGAGTTTGGGATTTGCATCTGACTGCATGCCCAAAACTGTGTTTCTTTTGGTGACTTTTACTCCTTTCAAACTTTTAACTTGCTATTAATTATAATAAAGAAGACTGTAAATATCCTAATATTCTAATATACAGTATGCATGAGTATTGATTTGTTTCTACTTTCAAAAACCAACAAACATAGATAAGTGAAATGAATGAATAAAACAATGCATAATAGTAAGTAGGTAGCTTGTCTAATAATCACAATGTAACTATCCTCTCTTGTGTGCACGATATGCTGTCAGCTCTCCACACCCTCAGACAGAGACTAATCATCTCCAATGCTTATGCAGCTTATCAGAGCACATTGAGTGGTGGCAGCAGGAAAGAGAGCCCTTAATGTGTCTATAATCAAACCTGACAGTCACCTACAGCAAGGTGTGGCATCATGCTGGGAAGCAGTCAGCCTGGCTCTCTGATCAGCACAGAAACTGTCAAGCGCTGAATATTAATGGTCCTAATCGTACGGCACAGTGAAGGGAATGCAGAGGTGAGGCGCTGACTCAGAGCGCTCTGCTACACCAAGGTAGCACTGCTCTGTAACCTGCGGCGCTCTATTTGAAGTAGGTGAAGGGAAGTCAGGTTTTTGTTAGTGTTAATTACTCTCTTTGTAGTGTGTCTAGACAACCCCCCTCCTTTTCTCTTATTAATTCTGCTTTGTTTTTTATTAATTAATTTTTTTTACCTTCCCTTATATGCCAACACTAAGCATTTTCATTACATGTTTCCATTCATTCTGTCTTTCTAAAATTTCAGGTGCTGTTTGGACCCTGCACAGGAGGGGGTCACTATTTTTACATGGCACATAAGAAATTTGCTGCTAAAATCTGTGAATCTTTAATCACCAGACTTTTAAACTTCATGTATGCCTCTCATGGTCTTTACACTAGATTATCAGCACAGCATCACAGTAAAAGTCACAATCTAGTGTAAAGACTAGTCTGTTTTTGTATTAGTGCTATTTTAATGCGCACAAAACCAACAATAAGCCATTTTAAGAATAGTGTCTAAAATTAAATTACTTGCCAAAAGGAAAGAAAATATATAATAAAATATTTAAAAAATGTTTTTTGCTGTAGCCCTGCTGCTGTGATTTTGTTCTGATTGGTGTGAGACCAGCTAGTCTTTATGGAACGTTTTGGAGCTGAATCATTTGTCTAAACTCAGACTAACAAGTAAATACAGCCCACATTTTAGAGCTGCTTTATGGCAAACTGAACTGGGATTGATCACACTGTTTTATGCGACAGAGAACAGTTTGACTTGATTTATAATCTATAAAAGAAGTGAGAACAAAGGATAAGGAAATAAAATCAATTCTTCTTCTGCTCTTTAACCTATATGAAACAAGTGACTTGACTTTAGTGAAAAAAGAGGGAGATGTAAATGCAGGCTTTTGTTGATCCATGCTGAAGTGTCCGCTCTGATCGGTTGTCTTCAGCCCTACCTCTGGCAGCATCCATCTCCTTCCTCTCCTCCTCTTGCTCCCGCTCCATGACCCTGGCTCTGACAGAAGATGGGTGTTGTGCTTTGGGACTTTGGCTCTGTTGGTGAGTAATGATTAGTTTTGTTTATCCCTCCTTTGCTGCTGATGACCAACCTGAGCGTGGTGGAGTTTGTGCAGCCTGTGAGCGAATGTGTGGGCCTTATCTCAGCGGATTGCTTTCCTTGTGCTGATGCAGTGGGGGATAAAGTTATGTTGTTCAGAGCTCGGTCTCTTGGGGCTCCTCAGAAGCATGTTAGTTGCAATCTGATTGTCACTGACAAATACAGCCTTTCTTAGTTAATGCCACACTTTCTTTCTTTTTTCTTCACTGAAGCCTAAGGCATATGACCCACAAGATGATTTTTTTTTTGTGTTAGCAATGAAAGTCAAAACATTAGTCGTAACTATTAAAGTATCAGAAGCACACATGGTAGTGGGTTGGTCTAATTTGTATTTGTGTTTCAATAATATGTGGTCAGTACAGGGATGGACATTTGAAAAGTAAGAGCATTAATAATTAACCGTGAATCACGTTTTAGAAATGGTAGAAAGTTAGATGCACCAAACTGCAGGAAGCTTTTTCACAGCAAAAGGAAATGGATAAACAGTGGCTAGTGGGGGTGAAAAGCACTATGCTCAGCAGCTTTGAGAGTCCGAGATGTGAAAAGTGACTTCTTGATTTATCACAGGGAAACACAGCCACAAAGTACAATTTTCTACCTTGGCTGCAAATAATAATTCATAATGATTTTGCCTCGTGATAGCGGCAGACGTTTGCGCTGTGTCGGCCCTTGAAAATGATAGTAATAAATGTCAAGACTTTGCAGGTAACTACTTTAAAAGCCATTAGGAGGAGTTGTGACAGAAGATAGCGCCAGACCCTTTGTATGTTGTAATAACAACTTGGTTTTGGAGATAAAAGCGTGGAAAACGAGCAGTGTGTTTTACTGTGAGGTGAGAGAAGCTCAAGGACTATTACAGATAAACAGGTAAGGTCAATTAAAATGGCAAACATTGGGATTCTCTTTATGATACACACCATATCAGACCAAATCTTGTTCAAACAG
Source organism: Neodontobutis hainanensis (assembly GCA_024349245.1). Classification (NCBI taxonomy): domain Eukaryota; kingdom Metazoa; phylum Chordata; class Actinopteri; order Gobiiformes; family Odontobutidae; genus Neodontobutis; species Neodontobutis hainanensis. The sequence continues at coordinate 6,038,251 of JALDNG010000001.1, read as the reverse complement.
ACAAATATTAAATGTGGTGGGAAAATGAACAGCGCACCATTTTGTAGCATTGTCATGTCTCCCTGTTGACCTTTCAACTGGAAATGCTCCGACAGAGTATCACTATAACAGTCATGCATCACACTTTAATGGTGTGTCAGGCTTTGGAGCTTTTTTGTTGGTGTACATTTTTTATCGCCACATCGGCAGATTATAGGAGAGCTAATGAACTCAGGAGGAAACAAACACATTAGCGCTTTGCTTTTGTTACAACTTTTATGTAAGTGCTAACTTCCAAACTAGATATTGAGCAGAGAATCTAATACAGAAACTCCTACTTGTAAGAGCAAATAAGTCTTTATAAATGCTGAGCTGCGAGAATATTAAATTGTAGCAGGCTCGATGTTATCCATTTTGCTCTTAGGAAAGTTCATAAAGAAACTAGATTTAAAGGTCCTATGGAACATGAACAGAACTGTTTAGACTTCGTGCTAGGGTTTAAATGTACGACTGAATGGTCATTTCTTAACACCTCTGTTTTGAATATTAAGTCAATACTACCCTCAAGTTATGAGTTATAATATTTGCTGTCTGGAAAACCATCCAACAAGAATATTGATCCTAGTTTTTAATGTTGATGAACTACATCATGACATTTACAAGCACATCTTCACATTAGGGTCAAATATTTATTGAAGCTAATATACTCTATGTAAAAACAAATGTAAAACATAAGAAAATAAACAGTTTCCTTAAAGTTGTACCTGACCGACAAAAAGATTTACTGTGGCTTTGCAAACCTGTTACATATTTTTATTTTAGATGAGCTTGTAAATTGAGGTGAAAACATCAAAACATTATGAATGTGACCATGTGTGCACTTTTTAATTGATGTAAAATATAATATCAGCATGCATGGTTGCAGAGTGGTTAGCGCTCCTTCTTCACAGCATAAAGGTTGTGAGTTCAAACACTGGCCAACTCAAAACATTCTCAGCCAACTTCGGCCTTTCTGTGAGGAGTCTGCATGTCCTCCCTGTGTTAGTGTGGGTTCTCTCCAAATATTCCGGCTTCCTCCCACCGTCCAAAGACATGCATGTATAGGTTAATTGGCGAATCTTAAGTGTCCCTATGTGAGAGTGAAGTGTTGTCTGTCAGTGTCTATGTCTATATGTCAGCCCTGCCTCTAACTGGCCATTGTCCAGGATGTACCTCGCCTGTTTTTTAACTTACCACTTAGTTATGAGCAGAGGACTCTCTGATGTATAAGGCAGTGAAGGGATTGCATTTTCAGGGCAAGAGCAGACAGTCCTTAGATCTTCCCAGTCATCGAGTGTGCTCCATCTGTAACCACCAGGTTAACGCACTCCAAGTCCAGTCTATTGTCTTTGAAAAAAGCAACAATCTTTTCAAAAATTACTTCTCTTGTTGTATGCCCTTTCAGTTGGATTAGGCCCAGTATATCCTCCTTGAAACAATCTCCGTCAAAAAAAAATGCACATACAAACAAAGTTTAGCTACATCCAAATCGTCCGTTGATTCATCCACTGCCAAGGAGATGTATTCAACTTTCCAAAAGAAATGTACGTGGCTAAAACAATAAATGTAATTTACATTACATTTACATTTAGTTATTTACTAACGCTTTTATCCAAAGCGACTTACAAGTGAGGAAAACAATGGAAGCAATTTTAACAACACAAGGTAACAAAAAGCATAAGTGCACAAAAAACTAGACAGTTAAAATCTAGCACAGTATACAAAGCAAAGGATAAGAAATTATTATTTTGTTTTTATTTTTTTATTTTAAGAAAAGGAATTATAATTCGGAAAGATAATTTCCCATAAAGAAATTTCCCAGAGTGTTTACCAGCACCGAGGTGGTGACTTTGGGCAAAAATAAAGATTTTAAAATTACGACTTTAATTTTATTTTATGTTCCTTCAATCTTGAACCAGTCTATGCACTGAACCGTTTTCTCTTAGGAAAAGTTCATAAAGATTGCAGTTTGCTAACATTAGGGTCAAATTGACAGGTCACAGTCTCATATTTGCAGAACTTTTTGAGCTTTTTATTTGCTAATGTATAACACCGCTATCTGTTTTTCCATCAATCAAACATCCTTCATTGTCTTGTCTGTAACAGAGATTTAGGAAACAGCATCTGATACTGTTCAGACTCAAGTCAAAATACTCACGCTAAACTGATCATGCTCTGTTTAATAATGATGGATGCATTATTAGACCATATTGTAATATTATGTTGTGTAATCTTGTTAAAAATCTGTCCCCCTACAGGTGTGGTGTCCCAATTCTAAGGGGTAGCCTATAATCTTAGCCCTACCCATTACCCCTTCATTTGGAGGGCCAAGGGGTAGGTCTAAAGGGAAGGGGTAAGGATAAATCAGAGAATTGGGATTGGGCCTAAGAGTCAGAAACCAAAAAGGCTGAGTCCAGTGGTTCAAAAGTGGTATTACCCAACCCCTTGAGAAATATAGACAGGTCCCACGAATGGACTGTCACTCTAGTGGGAGGCCTCAACCGCTTGGCTCCTTGAATGAAGCAAGCAACTAGGGGTTCTCTCCCCACCAAGACCCCATCGGTCAGAGAATGGCAAGCTGAAATAGTGACTAGATAGGCTCTGAGAGTATTAAGACGTAAGCCCAAGGACAGTTTACTCTGTGGAAAACTCTAGCACTGAAACAATTTGGCAGTAAACTGGGTCAGCATGTTGTGTCATAGACCAAGCTTCAAAAACACACCATTTGAGTGCATAATGTCTTCTAGTAGAGTGAGCTATAGCATTTAGAATAGTCTCCACTACACTAGCTGGAAGCCCAGCATCTGTCAATTGGTCCCCCTCAATGGCCAAACACAGTCCCCTGTGTCTGAGAGAGAAGGTACATCCTGACCAGAATCACCCAGGCTGAGCCATCAAGGAGAAATATTAAATCTGAGAACCATACTCTGGTCGGCCAACAGGGCGCCATGAGTAAGAAGCTAGATCCCTGTTGACGGACCCTGTCTAGGACTCAGAGAGAAGTAGAGGGGACATTGAGCAGTCTCCTGTGAAGCAAAGAGGTCCACCTCTGCCTCGTAGAATATTTACCATAGGAACCGGAACTTGTCCTGAGCCCAAAGCAGAATCTGTGGTGCTAGCTTATCCAAGCGGTGCAAACGCCGTCCGCCCTGGCCATTTATGTAAGAGACTACTGCTGTGCTGTCCACATGCACTAGGACATTGTAGCCCTTTAGCTGATGGAGGAAGTATTTCAGGGCCAGAAATACAGCCATTATTTTGAGGCATTTGATGTGCTGAGCGAGAAGATGGCTTCTCCATATCCCTTGGCCTGGACGGCCATCCAAGACTGCCACCAGTCCACAAGGGATGTGTCCACTTTAGCATCCTGCAACAACAACATGAACCTAGAGTGGGACCCAAAGTGAGAAACCGGGGTCTAAAACCACATAATCAGGGTACAAAGCCCTTGGCACATAACACTTATTTGCCTCTGGGGATTGGCCCTTGGATGAAATCTACTGGCTGTGAGCCAAAACAGAAACGGTCTCATGTGCATTGCTATCAATCCCATACCACTCTTAACAATGTTGTTCACTTGGCCAGACAGATCATGCCTTTCTTGGCACTGAGTCTCATCCCCAGAGATTTTAGATGAGCTAAGACGACATCGCAATGTAAAAACACCAACTATTGAGACTGAGCTAAAATGAGCCAGTTGTCTATGTAATTCAAAATGCGTATACCCTTGTATTGCAGAGGAGTGAGAGCACCATCCATGCACTTTGTGTATATACAGGGTGATAATGCTAGGGTGGGGAGTCCTGGGAATGCCAGCCTCAGGACTTTTACTTGGCGGAGATAATAGTCAGCAGGTATGATCTCCTGTGGGATGACTGAGCAGTGCAACGACCTGCCCTCCTCGCCACACTCTCTTTTTAGGCTCCATGCCTGAGAGAAAGGTTGGGACTGGGTGGCTGACGGTCCCAACACTTTAGCACGGTGGGGGAGGAACCTCATAAACACTTCCTCATAGCTTGTCACCTCCCGAAACCTAGTGACGACAGAGTCAACAGCGTTGCCAAAAAGGTGGGAAGGCAAGATAGGGCAATCAAGGAGGGAAGTCTGATCATTCTCCTTGATGCCTGTGAGGTTCAGCCACAGATGCCTCTCCGTAGCAACCAAGGCAGCCTTAGAATGTCCAATGTCTGCCTGGTTCCTCGTTGAGGTTGTCCCCCCCATGCTCAAGTCTCAGGTCAGCAGGTCAGCTTGGTAAAGCCGGCAAAACCGCTATGGTGTGCAGGACAGCACAAGCCTGAAAAGCATTCCCCACCAGCGATAATGTCACCCTGCATGGTTTTGTGAGGAGGGGGGGGTAAGCTTTTCAGGGACAACAAAGTCCCAGGGCGGAAATACCTGGAACCTGGGGCATCACACAATAGCGCCGTGCTCCCACACCCACAACAGTTGAATAAATTGGCATCAAAGTCAAGACGCAAGATGAATATGATGAATAGGGCTGACTCCATGAGCGTGCAGGCTCCTCGTAGAGATCATCAAAGTAGGGGAGAGGCCCCTCCCACCAGCCAACTGACAGGAACCGGTCGTCCAATTTAGTTTTCAGGAGGGCTGCTTCTGGATGTCTTTCGCCCATTGCTCCTGTATTCACCGATATTGTTCTCACCACAGGGCAATAAAATGTCAGTTACATCTGGGCTTTGCAATAGTTTTAAATTAGTATAAACGGCCATATTAATAAAAAAAATCATCCCCCCCAGAGTATTCATGTAGTAAAAACTTAGCTCTAGAAACCGGAGCCATCTTTTGTACCAGGCTGTAAACATGTTTTTTACACTTGTAAAGTTGCCATTTGGTTTCTCCTTATATTTTCGCTTTTGGAGCCTGCCCTCTGGTGGACGGCGGTATATCGCTGTATATTACTGTATAGTGGCGCCCTTACTTGAGGACCTTTTAAGGGGTTCCATGAGAGAGGCTTGGTCACCACCTTGAGCAACTCTTCAAATGCTTCGTCCAATTGGGGGCTGCGTTCTGAGACTGCAACTTCCATATCCGCAGATGCAATAAACAAAGGTGTTCCCAACCCGTTCACAGAAAGCATTGGAGCGTACCGGGATGCGCAGGATCATGACCAAAAAAACGTACTTGAGTACCCTCTGACCTGGCGTGTGCGCAATAGAAAGGGACGTGTCTGTAGCCCGCACCTCAGCCAGATCATCCTGCAATCCCCAGGAACTAGTTGCCCCCCCACATGGCCCCCACCTAGTAGGGATTGCAGTTCACTTGTCTATGAAAAAAGCAAGCAGAGCATTGAGCATTTTGGAGATCGCAATGCTCGCATTCCTCAGAGATGAGCCACTAACAGGGAGGGAAACATCTCTTCTCGGAGTCTGTTTCCATGCTTGTTAAAAATAAATATAATGTATTATAGTATATTATATAGATTTTCAGAGTAAATGGCTTGGCCTAGGCACAACATCTCTTTCTGTTTTTTTCCCCTCTCTCTTTATAGCTTGTTATTTGAATATAATTTGAGGTTTGCTTGAGCCCACACAACACAATGTGATCATCGAAGACAAAGAAAAACCTAAAGACATTTCCGCGTCACATGTATTTATAAACTCCAGGTGCTTTTAGTCCCCGGTACGGGTGATCAAGCAATGACACCAACAAAAGTTATTTTTTGTTTGACAAACATGCTTCACAACCGGTCAAACAAAAAGGGTTCCTCATAGTGTATTTCTATGCAGCGTTGAGTGAAGCTTTTGAAAGGGCTTGGAGGTATCTGGCAGCAGTAGGCTCAGCCTCCAGTCAAAAAAATAGAAATGTCTTGCGTCAAGAAAGTAAAATCTAGTCATCAAACGAGAAAAAAAATGAGAGGGAGAAGAGGTGAGCTGAGCTCCACTCCAAAACTAAGCTAATATAAAATCTCATAACTCCACAATGAAATTTCACTCCATCTTGGCTACATTGATAGACCACTCACAATACCATATCATCAACTCATAGGACTTTAACAAACAAAATCAAACATCTACAACAACACGCAGATGAGACAATTATCTTCTTTGATGTCACATCCCTCTTTACCTGTATACCCACCAATGAAGCGCTTGTGGTTGTAAAGAAGACTAATACAGGCCACATCTCTACAGGACAGGACCTATCTCACCCTGGACCAGTGTTGCCACAGTTACTTTGAAAAAGTAACTTAGTTACTTTACAGATTACTTGATTTAAAAAGTAACTTAGTTACTTTACAGATTACTTGATTTTAAAAGTAACTAAGTTACTTTATTAGTTACATTCAGCAGCTGCCGACAACATAAAAATGACAACTGGTTTTGCCAACAATCACTTTATTTGAAGTGTATTTTTAACAATCTATCTCCTGGCAATTAATGTTGAATTTAAAAACTATTTCCTGAAAAAATACATGTTTTTATAAAAAATAAAGGCAGTCTCTCTTGACTTAACATAAATACTTGTTTTAATAGAAAATAAAATAGTCTTTCTTCACTTAACTTCATTAACATAAATACTTGTTTTAATAAAAATAAAAAAATAAAGAAAAATAATTTTTTGACCATCAAGGAGTGGTTTGACAAAACAAAACTAAACAAGTGTGTAACACCACATGTAAGCTTATATCATGTTTTCTATCATGTCCAAATGTTTTTTCAAATTCGATGTAGTGTTTTTGTAGCTAGATAACACTTTGTCACCGCCAGCACAGAGTGTACAACGGACCTTAATGTTGTCATCTTTAACTGACCCAAAACTCAAAATAGTTACTGTATTTCCATCTAGAAAACGCACATCTCTCACCTCCCTCCATTGTTTACGTTTGTGTCGCTGCGTGGTACGTGATGTGAACTTCATACATGCTGAAAACGTGACTTGTCGCATACGTGACTTCACTCCCCGAGATACAAGAAGAAATACTTTTTTTTTTTTATTAAGGAAAATGACAAAAATAGTAATGCACAATGACTTGGTTAAGTAACTTTAATCTTATTACTGGTTTGGAAATAGTAATGCGTTAGATTACTCGTTACTGAAAAAAGTGGTCAGAATAGAGTAACGCGTTACTAAGTAATGCGTTACTGGCATCACTGCCCTGGACCATATTTGCAGTTTATTGGAGGTATGTTTAAACACTACAAATTTCCAGTTCAGAGGTAACTTCTACAGACAAAAACACAGCTGTGCCATGGGATACCCTGTCTTCCCTGAGAAGAGGAGAAATCGGCTCAAGAGCTAAACAAAACCAGAATATGTCTAAAAAGGCTTCCTACTGACGCATTTGTTGTCAGATTTCTGCTGGACAGGTAACTTTTGTTAATTTTTTGGTGAAAATAATTGATTAGGAAGAATTTGGGAAAGATACAAACTTGTTTTCTGACACTGTAAAGCAACAGACAGTTTGGTAATGCTACCAGTGATAGTGGGAGTACTGTCCAGCGATACAGAACATGTTATTTAACATTAGATGGCCCACCAAGATGGTTTGTACCTAGGGCTCAGAATTTTTGGCCTTGTATTTATTCTGTTAACAATGTAAACTGAAGTAATAATAGTAATAATAATGAATTGATCAAACAACAGTGACACACTGAGTGAGTGCAGTGCTGTGTGTGATAGCCCAGTTTGTTGCTACATGAGTGAGCATGGCTCTGGGCCCGGCAGACTCGGTCACAGAGGTGTAGGCTAATGCAGCATGAGGCTGTCTGTCGTATCACATGTGCAGGACGTAGCCCGCAGGAGGGAGGCCAAGGAGAGGTGGAGAAAAGGCACATAGCTCAGAGGAATCACTGTCCTGGTCGCCTCTCTTTACCGGGGGGCCAACTGTGTACTTTGGCTCATGCCTGAGGTGTGTGTGTGTGTGTGTGTGTGTGTGTGTGTGTGTGTGTGTGAGGAGTGTGTGGAGGATACAGGCTTGTACAAGCTGAGGAGCGCTGCAGGGACCTCCATTCTGTTGTCCCCAGACCCACCGCCATGTGCTGTGCTTGGCAGACCTCCCCCTGCTCGGCCTCGGGTCGCTGTGGGGGAGGGGCTGGGTGTGTGGGGGCCATTATGGAAGGTGACTTATGTAGAGTGTTTACTTGGTGTGTTATTGTCACACACAAAGATGAAAGATGTTATTGAATTCAGTTACAAAAGTGTTACATGGTAACAAGACAAAACATAATATCAAGACTAAGATAAATATCCTTTATATAATATGAATATTAAATGTTATGTCTAGCTCTGACTTATTGTAGTATATTAGTGTAAATAGCCTATCTGCTTCAGTGGTAACATGAAAGAAAACAATGAGCTGCACAAAAGACAAAAGGAGGAGGAGAGACAGAGACAAGACCCCAACACAGTAGTCACTAGAGTCCTTTTAGCAGCAAAGAATTACCTTTAGCTCAGGTACTAATTATGTTCAATCATTTAAAATAGAAAATATGCCTAAAGGTGATGAATATGTGTCCCTGTAAAGAAAATCGGTGGCAAATGGCTACATTTAATAGAAATGCAATGTTGTACTACAGTCAGCAGATAAATTGTAATGGGGTAAATAATGTTTAATTTAATAAAAATGTTATTTGAGCCAAATAAGCCATGAGTCTTTTGAATGGTTCTTTGAAAGGAACTGCTCCACAATATCCAGCTCCTTTTAAATGTGCTTTCTTGGTTGGCTTGCTGCTGCTGTTGCGTGTTTTGTTAATTGGCATATAGTAAGTAATAGCTGTACAATATGACTAACCAGAATAATCCAAGTTTTTAGTATATTTTTATTGCTAAGTGGTTAATAAGTTACAAGTAGGTGAAGTAGATTCTCAGAAAACAATCAAGACACAGCATTTATGATATGCATGCTCTTAACGCTGTGCAATTGGGCAATTAGTTGAAAGTGGTGTGTTAAAAAAATAGCAGTGTGACATTCAATCATTGAGGTCATCAATTATGTAAAAAAACAGGTGTGGATCAGGTGGCCCCTATTTAAGGATGAAGACAGCACTTGTTGAACTTGCATTTGAAAAGCTGAGGAAAATGGGTCGTTTAAGACATTCTTCAGAAGAACAGTGTACTTTGATTAAAAAGTTAATTGGAGTAGGGTAAAACCTACAAAGAGGTGAAAAGAATTATAGGCTCTTCAGCTAAAATGATCTCCTTGGAGACGTGGAAGAAAATGGAAGACAACCATCAAAATGGATTGAAGAATAACTAGAATGGCAAGGCTCAGCCAATGATCAGCTCCAGGATGAGACAGTCTGGAGTTACCTGTAAGTACTGTGACAGTTAGAAAACGTCTGTGTGAAGCTAATCTATTTTCAAGAATCCCCTGCAAAGTCCTTCTGTTAAAAAAAGGCATGTGCAGAAGAGGTTACAATTTGCCAAAGAACACATCAACTGGCCTAAAGAGAAATGGAAGGAACATTTTGTGGACTGATGAGAGTAAAATTCTTCTTTCTGGGTCCAAGGGCCACAGACGGTTTGTAAGACGACCCCAAACTCTGAATTCAATCCACAGTGAAGACAGTGAAGCATGGTGGTGCAAGCATCATGATATGGGCATGTTTCTCCTACTATGGTGTTGGGCCTGTTTATTGCATACCAGGGATCATGGATCAGTTTGCATATGTCAAAATACTTGAAGAGGTCATGTTGCCTTATGCTGAAGAAGACATGCCCTGGAAATGTTTGTTTCAACAAGACAATGACCCCAAACACACTATTAAACGAGCAAAGTCTTGGTTCCAAACCAACAAAATTAATGTTATGGAGTGGACAGCCCAATCCTCGTCCAATCGAAAAGCTGTTTCTGAAGCAAAAAACAGAAATGTAAATGAATTGTGGAATGTTGTTAAAGAATCATGGAGTGGAATAACAACTGAGAGGTGCCACACAGATATGAAGCAGTTTTAAAAAACTGTGGTCATACAACTAAATATTAGTTTAGTGATTCACAGGATTGCTAAATCCTAGAAACAAAAACAAAATACAAAAGACTGTACAAAATAGTTTTCAGTTTGTACAGTCAAGACACTGCTATTTAAACACCCCCTTTCAACTAATTACCCAATTGCACAGCCTTAAGAGTGTGCATATTATGAATGCTGGGTCTTGTTTGTTTTCTGAGAATCTACTGCACCTACTGGTAACTTGTTTGCTACTTAGCAATAAAAAAATATACTAAAAACCTGGATTATTCTGGTTAGTCACATTGTACTGCTATTAATACTATACACTCTAGAGGTTATACTTAATTTTTTAAATATATTTCTGGGCTGAACTGGCCATTCTTGGGTGAAAAGTAATGCTTTTAGCAGGAGCAGTTTTCAAAAAAAATTATTGGTGATGGCTGGTATTTTACATTAGATTCTATTGTGTGCAGAAGGCCTTTTTAATTAGTTCATGAAGTGGTTGGTGCAGAAATGAGGTGGGAGCAGGGTGGGGCCACTCAAGCAGCTTTATTTAGGTCTAATTTATTTGATTGGCAGGCCATTTTCACTACACAACACGCAGAATATAATATATCCAGTCTGAAAAAAAGAGAAGCACTTCACATAAATGTCCTCATTTCTACATTTTTAGTCTTGATACAGATTATGTTACAGCCATGTTTATGGTTCAGATTACAGGTTAAGATGGACACCTCTCGCAGTGTGGTACCTACAGTCAGTGATTGCAGCAGGGTGTCCATATCTGTGGCCTCATTTCAGTGGACATGATGTGTGCTGTTGACACGTCATTATAACGCACAGGGGAGGTCCTTCAGCCTGTCTCATTATTATCAATAGGAGATCAACTTCGATTCGCTCCAGTTGGCCACATTACATCCACCGGTGTGACGCAAGGGCATCAAGTTTAGCTAATTAAGAGTGAGAGAAGAGGTAGAAGATACATAAAAGAAACAAGACTGCTTTTATCATTTTAACTTTTAAGTAGCTACTGTATAGATTATGAATACTGTTGTATTAGAAGTGCTTTTGCAGCTTATGTTGTCTTGCTTTGCCACAACTGTAAATCATATCATCATGGCTGAAATGTAACTAAAATGTCTCTTTATAATGTAACCCAGCAGTCTGGTCCAATCTGACATTAATTAATCTGAGAAGAGCAGCTCGCTCTCCTGATTTATCAAATGGTGTTCACTTCACTAAAATTAAGCTGGGCTCTGTCAGACTCAGTGGTAGTAACAGTGGGGAAAATAAAGGTGAAGATAGTTGATCAGAGATGGTGATATAGCCGGAAAAAAAATTAACTAATTATACATCTTATTATATTCTAATAATTATTTTGTTTGTTCATTCTTTATTCTTCAGCTAAACTGTACTTTCACAATCACATCTATCATTGACAATCCTAAAATAATCCTATAATAAGTTTCTCATGAATGCCATAATAATTTTCTCATGAATGCCATTATTAACTTCAGCCCTCACCCTACATAACAGATATTAATGAAGTTTATAATTTTTTTCACCCCTTAAAAGACAGTTTTAATGATATATATAGTGATATAGTGATATAATCGCTATATATATATATATATATATATATATATATCGCTATATATATATATATATATATATATCGCTATATATATATATATATATATATATATATATATATATATATATATATATATATATATATATATATATATATATATATATATATATATATATATATATATATATATATATATATATATATATATATAGCGATTAATCACATTATACAAAAAAATCACCTTTAACGACTCTCAGGAGTCACACTGCCCTTTCATAGCTAATGACTATGACACCAGAACTGCCTGGTTCCATCAGGATTGGTTTCAGCTTAATCTCCTCCCTCTAGAGATAGTATAAGCTCAGCTCTCTAACCAGTTGGTTTCAGAATTGAAGTCTCTTGGAATTAGAGACAAAATGTCTTCACCTTAAAAGTCCAGAGGCTTTAGCTTCATTCTTTTGATGACCTGGATGACTGAGAACCTTCAAAGAAAAATTGACCTGTACACACATGTGTTTGAAGGGTGGGAGGAAGCCGTAGTACCCGCAGAGAACCTGCAGTAACATAGGGAGACTCCTCATTGAAAGGCTGGAAATGGCCAAGGATGTTTGAGTCAGCCGTGGTTTGAACTAACAATCTTTCTTGCTGTGAGGCAGGAGCACTAACTACCCTGCTCCTGACTTTTGGGAGTCTGGGAGTGTCAAATAACATTGATCAATCAATTTTTTTTTTTAGCAAAATTGCTTGTAAATATATGCTCCACCTGGGTCCCTAGGACACAAATAAAACATTTTTTAATGGTTGCCAAAACAACATTAAGCAATTTAAACACCAGGAAAAACTAAAACACAAATCTTGCTATGGCTTTTATAATAAAATATTCTGCTCTTTTATTTCCTCCGTGAGAGGAAAAGGAAGAGGATAAGGAGTTCTTATGTTTACGTCGCACAAGTTTTCTGCGCATGCCCTATGTGTTCTTCTCTGTTTTGGTGTGTTTCTGTGGCAGTGTTACAATGCCACAAACAGACATGGCATATATACTACAGTGTTTTCAGTGGTTTTATGTTAAACCGTGTGGACACACACATTTTTTGAAACAGTGCTGTGTTTACAGAAGACGTTTCTGAAACAATAATGATATCGTCTCTGTGTAGACATTGCCATAGTTTAAACACTGGTGTTTCCTCTCAGACGCCAAGGGAGGCCAGGCTTCCTCACTTTTTCAGACCAAAGTTCTTATTGATATAAAAACTAAATACAGTTTATCTTTTGTGTTGTTTCTATTAATTTCTTCTTTATTTCTCTGTTACTCTCATTTCTTCAAACACTGCACTCTAAAGGTTTAGTGTTGAATGAGCAGAGAATCACAGTGCTCCTCTGAGCTCCCAGAGGAAGCCAACGTTAGCTTACCTTCGTGGAAAAAAAAAGCATTTTTAACCAATTAGGTGAGACTTTCAACCTGGCACTGTCATGGCACTGCCACTCTATGATTGGTCAGAATTAAGCCAGAAGAAGCCACTTTGCCCCTGGCTTCCCTTGATCTGAACACAAATCAGATTACAGTATTGATGTCACGTGATTTAAAGCATCTCGAGAGCGCAACATTTAATGTGTTAGCTAAAATGTTAGCTTTTTATTAGTATGGAGGGCGGCCATTTACAATACTTAGTAGAGAATAATTTTACAAAGTTGCCTATTGAAGAGCAGCTTAAAAACTGATGGCAGACCAACATCAAAACTTGAGCTGCATTCAGAGAGGCACATTTGTTACTGAGAACTTTTCAGCAGCTGTTTTGCTGGTTCTGGATTATTGTTTATAAGAATAGCTGCTCGACCAACAATTCCAGAACCCTGTCTGAAGCTGGATTAGGAGGTATAGAGGTAGGTTCAGGTTTAACCCTGGGTTTTCAGTATCATGAAGCTTGTTCATTTTCTATTGTAGGAGCCAGAATGATATATTATTGGTCCACAGATTGCTTTTGTCTGGTTACCAGGTTAATGTGTGTGTCACTTGGGTGTAGGCGGTGACAGCACTTAGTTTCAAAGGTGGCACTCACTCACTGTCACTCAGGTATAGGAGGAGAGAGGGGAGCGGGGTAGCCGTAATATTTGTTGACCGCAAGCGTTTGCTAACATTCACCCTCCAAAGCAATTTATAACAGTGTACATTTGTAAACTGAGCAGTTACTTGAATAAACGGTCAAACATCCATTCTGGGACTTGGTGTGAGTCTGTTTAGGCCGCAGCGTGTCACGTAATATACAGGGCCCGTCCTCAGCTTCTACAAGTGACAAAGAAAATAAAGCAGTCGCTTCTACATCTATCGAGGTGGATCTCTTTGGTTTGCGCTGAACAACTAACCTGCAACACAATGATAGAAACATGGCTCACTCACCAATCAGAAAACGTAATGAGCTGCAGGTATCATATGGTGGTTTCCAAGAAGAAAGACGCAGTATAGAGACAGAAAAATAACACTGTTTTTCATTACTAGTTACTGAATTAATTGAGCACTTGTAGCATAGTAAGAATGAAAGATTCTATTGTTGATATGCCTTCAAACTATGGGCAGAGTACTGAAGTCCACCGGGAGATTTCTCACAGTAGTGGCCCACCATTACTAGCGTGGCCCCTGGACTCAACATTTGTCTGGGGCACACACCCTCAGAACAGATTTGGATAACACTGAAGTCAATAAGCAACCTGGCCCCACGATGACAGTAGACAAATCCTAGTAGGTCAAAGCTTTTAGGGTGGTTTATTAGGAATGTAGCAAGGTTTTCAAAGTGTGGGAAATGTGAGGGGGATTAATACAATTTTAAAGTGAGCTGGGTACCTCATTAGCCAATCAGGCAAAAGTCACCAAAAGACACATGTTAACATAGTTTTGGGTGTGTAGTCAGATGTTTTTAACTTGAGCAGTTTCAACACACTACTGTACATGTCAGTAGCATGTTTGCAAGATGTTGGTCTATGAGCTCATTAAAATAAGATGAAATCAAATTTCCAACGCTGGAAAAAAAATATATTAACGTGTTTTAGCATATTTTCTGCTGCTCACTGCTTGACTTATGTTTGTTTTTTCACAGTTGGTGGTTAGTTAATATTTTTAAGTATTTATTTTAGTCCAGCCTTATACTTCTGGTCTGGTAAGTTTTATATTTTACCATGAAATTACTGACTTCTCTGAGGTCAGGACTTAAAAATGAGAAATATTTGTAATCACAGCCTTAAGCAGATTTACTTATCACTAGAACAACAGAAGGCACATGTAGCTGCAAAATAAAGTAAATCACCTGCACATGCTTTGATCTGGGGACCATCATTCAAAACGTGTTTATATTTAAGAATATGTTTTGTGTTTATGAGCTCTATTTCAGATAGAAGTTACCTTTTACTCATCCACAAGAAAGAGACTGAAGACAGCTAAATTAGCTTTGCTACAATCAAGAGAGCGCCTATATGCCCCCATCCCCGGCTTTCTCAAAAAATGTACCCACGCAACACCAAATGGTGTTTGGGACTGACTTCTGGCCTAGAGCCACCTTCAGATCCATCTCATTCTTCAAGAACAGAAAGAAAAACACAGTGAGTAAGCTAACTGTAGCCACGGAGCCGAGCTCGAATAGCTGGTGAGCATGAATGAAGGATGCTGTTCATGGCCGCTCAGATAGATACCTTCTCCGGGACAATACTGTAAAAAATGGCACCTAAATAGAGTAATGTCATAATGGAGGACAAACTGGAAGGCATTATAAAAAAAAAAAAAACTTTTTAACTGAAGAAATAACAAAAATTCAACATAAAACTGTAATGGATTTAATGTGTGATGTAAAAGAGCTAAAGAAACTAAACCAGGAAAAAAGACAAGAGAATAACTGCTTGGCTCATCATTTTCACGACTAAATGAATTCTGGGTTTCTGGGAATTCCAGGGAAGCCCTCCACAAGTATTATAATTTACTTGGACGTCCAATTGCAGGGTGTTCATCAAACTTAACGTAACACCTGAGCAGGCAGAAGTATTTTGGGTTAAGGAGGGACACGAACTGGACAGATAAAAATGAATGAACAATGTAATTAAGGACACTGACAATCCCTAATTATCATGACAGACACCCATCACACTGACACAACAGTCATAAGGCAGAACCAAGTAACATTTTTACACCCTCTGACCGAAACAGCACAAAATTGCTTTCCAGTGATTCAATATCAACGTAGCAAGCCTCCGCAGTATGATAATCGTATAATCTTGCTAAGATCATACTAAAACAGCATTCACTTTATTTCATCATCAGTCATGGTGGAGCCACCTAAAAGAAAAAGAAGACCTTTGTCCAAAGATTCTATAAAGTAAAATGTCAGATCGAGAGAAAGCTCGTTATAGAGTAAATCATGACCAAGCTTTTACGTAATGACGTCAGCTCAAACAAAGTGAAGGACTGAAAACTGATTCCGATGTGGCTTTTATGATGTTGAACTTGAAAGATACTTTGCCTAACAACTTAATCTTCTTCCTATTTCCATTAGATTTATTGTTATTTGATGTCCCTCAAGATATCACTGTTATGTGACATTTATTTAGCTTGTAGCTCGCAAAGATGCCAGTATGCTACTGTGCGAACGTGAACGTTGATTTCCCCTTGTTCAACGATGGAGTCCACAATTGTAGCACTTTCCAGCACCCCATCCAGAGACTTCAAGAAGGCTGAGTACTCTGCACTGCCATTTGGCCTGTAAGCACAAACAACAGTGAGAGACCTATCCCCGACCCAAAGGTGCAGGGAAATGACCCTCTCATTCACCGGGGTGAACTCCAGCACATGGCGGCTGAGCCGGGGTGCTAAGAGAAAGCCCACATCAGCCTGTTGCCTCTCACCTTTACAGTTCCTCCTGCAGGTGGTAGGTACACGGGAGGTTGGCCCCACGTCACTCCTTTGGGCCAACCCCGGGCCTGGCTCCAGGGTGGGGCCCTGGTTGAGCCATACCGGGCAACGTAATGGTCCTTGTTTTTTTCATTTTCATAAAGGGTCCTGAATCGATCTTTGTCTGGCCTGTCAGCAAGGACCTGTTTGCCGTTGGAGACCCTACCAGGGGCATATAGCCCTTGACAACATACTTTCTAGAATCATTTGAGCACTCAAAGCCCTCCACTATGATAATGTGGCGGTTTAAGGAGGGGTATTATAATATTATATTATAAGGATGAACAACTAATTGTACTCAACAAATTTAAATCCTGAATCTTTGGATGGCAGAAGAATGGCAGGTGGTTGCATAGTGTAAAATTTGCAGCAGAAAGCTAAAAAAATTGCAAAAAGGGTTTAAAAAGGCAGAGAAGGCTTAAAGGGCTGGAACAAGGGCAGAAAGGGCTGTAAAGAGGGAAGAAATAGCACAAAAAGTCAGGAAGGGCTGGAAAAATGAAGAAAGGTTTGGAAAAATGGCTTATAGGGTTGAAAAGGGGCAAAAAGGGCTGTAATAAAGGAAAAACCAGCTGGGACAAGGGTAGAATGGGAAGGGTAGAAATAGAACAAAATGTATCTCTAGTTTTCCAAATATGTTTGAAATTGTCAGAATTAAATGGAAAATTGAAGGAGAAAGCTAAAATTAGCAGTCTGAAGCTAGAATTGGCTTTAACATTTTAAAAATGAAAGTATAGAAAATAGATGAAAAAAAGAAAAGAATAAAAATTCAAATTTGATATAATTAGTTAAACAGGTATTAGGACAGTTACTGTTGAAAAACTGAGAATCACGGAGACATTTGTTTGGACCTGGGACAAAGGGCTTCAATTTGGGACAGTCTCCATTAGAAATGACACTGGAATAAACAGTCAGGTAGAAAAGTCTTGGTCCTGGGATGGTCTTCATGTGGTTCTGGTCTAAATGTGGTTTTGGGACTTGTTTAGGTCTGGTTGTGGTCCAGGTCTTCCAGGTTATTTTCCTTAGTCTGGTTTAATCCTGGTCTCGATCTGGATGCAGTCTGGGTCTGGTACAGGTCTCGGCCCTAGTCTGGGTCTGGCACTAGTCTGGTATTGGTCTGGTTTTGGTCCTGGACTTTAGCCTTCTGTCAATGGGACTAACTCTATTAATGGAGCTCAGCCCTGAACATGTTCAGAAACATTAAGGCCACACTTCAAAGGCTGATGTCATCGGGCTGATTACTAATGACGCACACCTAACCACAGGCAGACACTTGAAGACACTTTTCTTTAGAGCAATGTCTTCAAACAAATGAATCTAATTCAAAAATTATATACAGTAAAGAAAAACTGTTGACACCGTGAATGGAATACAGTTTATCTTTTGTGTTGCTCTAGCCATGTCCATCCCCTGCAGTCCAGTTCGGTCCTGCTGACCTCCGCTGCACACCTTATCCAGCCCTCTACTGCACACCTTCAGCTCAGAAAAATAAACTTTGTGACCTTAAGTCTTGTGCTGCATTTGGGTCCTCATTTTGTGGTTGAGACTGCACTGGCGTTAATTGATCTAAATGAGGAAATAATAAATAATATTGCCAAAAAATTTGACTCAATAGGTATATTTATAGACCTTCAGAAAGCATTTGAAACAATAGACCATGCAATACATCTTAAGAAATTTGAACAAATTGGAGTACGGGGGATTGCACATAACTGGGTACAATCATATTTTACTGAAAGAGGGCAGTATGTACATGTGGGGTCCCCCAGGGAAACTAGTTTTGTATCCTTTTTGCGGATGATACCACTGTAGTGTATTCAGGTAATGATCTGCAACTAATGGTAACTGAGATTACAGCAGAATTAAACAAAATGAAGGAATGGTGCCACAGCAATACGTTGTCATTGAATATAACAAAAGAAAATTTGTAATATTTGGAATTCATAGAAAATATATAGAGATAATGTAAAAATAGAAAGACTTTAAGAGCATTCATTTCTGGGTGTGATCACCAGTCACAATGTTAGTTGGAGACAAGCAATTGCTAATATTTGTTCCAAAGTGGCTAAAAGCATCGTTATAATGAGTAGGTGTAGACATGTACTAAATCAGAAAGCTCTCTCCATCTTATATTGTTTATTTATCCTACCGTATATTAATTACTGTACTGAAGTCTGGGGAAATACTTTCAAGAGCCGTTTAGAGACATTATACAAACTCCAGAAAAAAAAGCCACTGTACACTTTGTGAGATTTACAGATCATACTAACACTAAAATCATCATATACACTAAAACCTGAAGACCTAGTTAAATTAAAAACATTATTGATAATTTTTAAAGCTAAAAACAACCAACTCCCTATTAACATTCCAAAAATGTTTACAAATCAAGGGGGGTGTACAATTTAGGGGTATTTTTTTTATTTAAAATTACAGTATGACCCAGAAGAGATTGTGTATTACTTGAAGTGGTGTGATCTTATTGAATGGACTGGTCAACATAAAAGGTGCAACAACACTACAACAATAAAAAGACTAGTGTCTCATTCTGAAGTGCAATAATCAATTGTAAACAACAACTATAAATTCAAATATAACTTAAATAATTCAAATAATTTGTTTAAAATAATTTAAATGACGATAATAATGAAAATTTCAATTATTGTAAATTTTTATTTAATTAATTAATTTAAAATTAAATAGGATTAATATTTATTATATTTTTGTATTTTTTTCAATAAATATAACTTATTTTTTTGCAAAGACTGTGTTGTCTTATTTAATATAAAAAAGAGAAGGCAATTTAACATTTGATATTCATTAAATTAGTAAGTTGTCACTGTATTAGTTTGGTGTATACTGTTGTTTTTGTAGTCATATAGAGACATTTTATATATAGATTGTGCAGCTGTGTTCTCAGGGGGGTAATACAGTTAAGCCACAAAGACACAATAACATCACTTTAACCATTCTCAACTATATGTCCAACAATACTTCACACATGCTACGTGGTCTGTATGCCCATCATGTGTTCAGTGATAGATTTAATAGACTGGCTGCCTCTGAACATGTATCTTCATCTGTTTTGGACTCAGGTGCTCCATCATTCTGTAAATACTGAATGTATCTCATTACGTGAGCAACTCTTCAGATGGAGAGAGAGGTAGTGTCCTCATTCTGGAAGGTGTTCCAGAATCTGAGAGTCTACGGTCCATAGCAGTCGTGTGTGTGTGTGTGGAGACAAAAGCAGTAGTAATGGGCTGGTGGACAGAAGGAGTGGGAGGCTATCGGCGCTCAGAGAATAGTGGGATTGGCTCTAGTTTGAGCAGATAGGTGGCACTGGGAGCTAATCCCTGGGTTTAGCTAAATGTTGCCTGCATGGCACCCAGCTGGGTGTCACAGGGCCACCCTGGCAGATCTGCTGGTCCATGTGGCTATGCAGGAATCCCTGGGGAGGTTCACAATCCCACCATCCCACCATGTTGCATTTACCTTCTGTGCAGGTGGCCTCACTGGCCCCACATTGGCTTTGAGCAGAGTTAAAGCGGAAACTTTTGCCCACTTTGGCATCAAACTTACCAAAGTGTTTGTACTCTAAACACTGTAGATATAGCTATTTGATGTTGGTAAACTGCACATCATATGTATTTCCAACATACTTTTGGCATCCTCCACAGAACAGAAAACCCTGAATGAGATTCTTATCTTTAAGTCGAGACAGACAGGCGGCAAAACGCTTTGGCTTTTGGAGCTCTGCAGTTCATGTTTTTTTCTGGGGTTATAGCTGCACTCTGCGTGTTGGCAGCTCCAAATAACAATCTATCACTGCTGCTCAATGTCTGGCTGCAAACTCATCTAATCACCCAAACTCAAATGTTCTTCATCACGTGTTTCTATACACACTTCTTTTGACTACCTACAGTGGAAAACTGGAAGAGCCATTAAAGTTACCATTATTTAAATAAAAAATATTTATTTTTTGAGACCGACACTGATTGCTGTTTTAATTCACACAAAACTGTTATTTGATTACCCCAAAGAAATAAAATGAACCAATCAATTTCACAATATTTTCAAGCCTTTAACTTTGAAATGGGATGTTGTTGCTTGCTTGTTTGCTTGTCTCTAATAAAAGCCACATATTTTTGATGATTACATATGAATCTGTTATTACTGTATTCATAACCCACATCCTGTGGAATGATTAGAAAAGCATTAATGGGGCTTCTGTCTTGGCTGTTGCTCACAAATGTAATGTAAACTACACCTACGTGACGCTGGTAGTATTTGTGCGGTAGGCCCCACTGGGAACCCCGGCCTCCACACTGAGTGAGTGTGTGTGTGTGTACAGTGTTGTCTGGCAGGGGTCCAGGCTCTTCTCTGTAGTGAACACAGAGCCCAGCCGGTGCTTAGTGGAAACAGACAAGCCAAATCGTTGCAGAGTGACCTATTTTGTAGCTGTGTGCCGCTGGGAGTGTGTTTTTCTCCAAACCAACCCCTACTCGAGCGCTGGAGCCCTCTAAACATGGGGAAGCAGAAAGTGGTCTTAACACCACACCTACTGATGTGGCCTTTCCCTGCGCTGTTCACCCCTCCACCCCTCTTCAGAGGTGCCTAATTATGAAAACCCTGACTCATTTACATGGCTATGTTTGATCTAAATTACACTCCAAACCACACCAAATTAGGATCATCTGTGAATTTAAAACACTTTTTTTCTTTCTCCCTTTCAACCCCCCTTCCACCGGTTTGTATTCTCGCAGTGGCTCTGCAGGGCACATGTTCAAATGATGGAGTAGGGATTTAGTTTTTAACATTCTCTGGAGACTTGAGCTTGTCCCACCATGCTGACTGACGGACCAGAGTTACCCACAATTATCCCCCGATCTGATCTGCACCCCCGCCTGTCCCACACCCAAATTAGACTGAGCTCCTCTGACTGATTGGATGTTCAGGCAGCACATTAATTACAATATGCCAATGGCTGGCCCAGGCTAATTGCAGTCACTGATTATGCAGTCATGTTCTAATAATGTACATCAACTCCTCTGTCTCACTTCAGCCTGGTCTGTTTATCTATTTAAAAGCTGAACTGGACAATTAGTCTTACATTATCTTTAATTTTATTTTGACTTCAATGTTTAACACATAACTGTGGTAAACATTGTACTGGTAAACTGACCAACATTTGTGTTGTGCTATAACCAAAACCAATAATAATTATAATATGAATGAGGATTGAATGAGATTGTGCTAAAGTTCACTGTGGCAACACAACAAAAGATGAACACAATTCAGCCACACATTCACAGGCTGCAGAAAAGAAATAGATAACTTTGGAAACAAAGACAAAACAGAGTCATCTTCCTCTTCATTCTGATCAAACCTCCACAAACTTTTCAAAGTTTTCCCTTAAGCTATTACTAATAGGGTTTATTTTTTTATTGTATTATTTAGAGCTAAAAAAAACTCCGACCTGTGCTAAAAAGCACTACAACTGAACTGATCTGTGACCGTAAAATCTTAAGAATAAAATTGAAAGTTCTCCTCTAACAGTGACTGAACCTTTTTTTTACTTTTTATTAACGCCACTGAAAGGAGTATAGATTCTAATAAATCAAAAAAACCTTTTCTATTTCTTTTACAGAGGAAAGAGTTTGACTCCGTCATTAGTCTTTATTATTTTTGGTTCTAAACAGCACAAATCCATATTATGCTACAAAAACAAGGGCTACAGCAAGACATTTCATGAATGTGTTTTTAGATTTGCTTACATACATTCTGTTGGAAATCCTGTGAAGTGTGCCTTTTAAAACAATACTAAAAACCATGTGCTCTGGCTGACATTTGATATTGCAGTGCCTCTACACGTGGTGATAAGAGAAATGTAACCAGACACTGGATTTAAGTGCCTTTTGCTCCTCACAGCACTGATATTCTGTACACCTAATTCAAAGCAGATACCACTTGCTTTGTCAGCAAACCGTCAGCTCTCACTGATTGGCGAGTGTTGGAGATGGAAGCATAAAGACAGGAAAGCAGTGCTAAAAATACTCCGAGAGGCTGCACCTTTTAGAGGTTGGAGTCTTTGTCTGGAGCCACCAGAGTGAGCGTCGCCTCACACGGCTCTGACAAAAACGACTGATTATTGAACTAAGATCAAACATCTGCCCGCAAAACTTTGAACAGGCAGCCAAAGTACGAGAGCACTGCTATTCTGAGAAGTTTGTTTTCAGGCCTTCTGTTGTGGTTAGCCTGGGCGGGCGAGCCGTGCCTCTTCAGCCCAAATCCACAAAGCCTGGATCCAATAAGCTGAAGCATCTGACTGTGGCAGTGTGGTTGGCAGAGGCAGGACGCTTCAATCTACCTACTGCTGGTGCCCCTCTGCTCTTCATGTGGCGGCCTAGGTGCTTTTCTTTCTTTCAAACAGTTTCACTTTTAGTAAAGTCTTGATTAACAACAAATGCTGCAGGGTTTCTTTGTTGCAGTCTCTTGAGCCTAGAAGTCTTGCAGGTAAACGACAGCTTCCCCCCAGGAGTTGGGACTGGGTTTTTGTTGACACAAGTCGTCTTAATTTCAACTTTCAGTTCCATGTGTATAATTTGCAGAGTGGAAGAAGTGTACAGAGCAAATCGCCGCTGATAAAGTTCAAACAGGTTTTGACAGGGCTGTTGAGGTTAGAGATGAATGTAATACCACTGGATTTTGGCTAAGCTGTGTGGCTGTTTAGTCCAAACCAGAGACTTAATTTGATCAAACACATCAGTTCTGCTCTCTGTCTTTTGTCATCACTCCCCTTTTTCCACCTCCAAGGTTTACTGGAGATTTATTTGCACATATAGCCTATTCGATGAAAAAGGGGAAGAAAGGAGGAGAAGGGAAAAGACGGATACAAACAGTGCGGTTGAGGCAACAAAACCCCAAGGGGTTTATGAAAACTTCTAAAAGAAGAAAAAATGTAGGATTAGATTGCTTCTGTCATGGAAAATGCCTGTAACTGCAATTTGGGTGTTTTAGGTACCTGAATTCAGACTTTCCATGGTCATTTAGTTTGCTGTAATAAGCCGA
This sequence comes from Neodontobutis hainanensis, assembly GCA_024349245.1. Classification (NCBI taxonomy): domain Eukaryota; kingdom Metazoa; phylum Chordata; class Actinopteri; order Gobiiformes; family Odontobutidae; genus Neodontobutis; species Neodontobutis hainanensis. The sequence goes on along the minus strand of JALDNG010000001.1, from coordinate 6,014,736 downwards.
GAACTATGAAACCGTCAGGAACCCACATACATACATATACTCTAGACAAAACCTTTTTTTTAATATATATATATAATTTTTACTTACTGTATTTAATGATGTCTTAAAAAACAAAAACAAAAAAAACATACATTTAATTAAAAAAATTACAATAGAAAACAACAGATTCTTCCATAAAATGTTTGGATTACATACATTTTGGGCAACACAGAAGGCATACTGGTTATTTAGTATGTAACTTTTTATTTTTGTTCCAATTTCTGTCTCTATATAACTAAAAACAATGTAGATAGCTGTCTTTGGGCCCTTTAATGTATAAGGCCCAGAACAGTTTCCTGGTGTACACAGCCCATTGCAGTACCTTATTGGTGCACAAAAACTTTGATAGTTTTGTTCCTGGAGGCAAAACCTGTATCTAAAAGTTATTGTATTGTATTTGAAGTGACCTTAGTCAGTAGTTTATGTATTTTCGCAGAACAAGGTCAAAGTGTTCCAAACCACCACAAGAGAAACTTTTTAAGTAAAAGTGGTGTAATGAGTCCACTGTGTCCCATACAGAGAAAATCAAGAGGATGCAACATTGAAAATAAAGATGTTTTATAATTTTATGGTCCAAAAAAATCTGGCAGAACCACTGATCACAATGTGTTCCTGTATCATCATTGGACATGGAAAATATATTTCCTGCTCATGTTAATACTTGTCTACTTACTGAGTAGTCTGTGTTTAAATCAGACGCATAGGCCAAAAGTCAAAATACAAATGATTGACTTGAAGCTAATAGGTCCACTGAGATGGATTTGATGTCCCCCTTAGTGCTCTTTTGATCTCCTGAGCTGAGTTGAACAGGACTGGAGCTGGATGTGTTTGTCATGGCCAGAGGCTCTAAGAAGTGGCGAGACAGGGCTTCGCCATGAAAATCTGACTGTCAACGTGCCCTCCTCAATTTATTAGCCGTTCCTCAGAGCGCAGAGCTGGGATTTTGACCCTGATAATGCGAAGCCTTGAGGGGAATGGCATCGAGAAGCAAGCTCCACATCCTGTTGTGCCTCGGTCAAAATGAGATGCTAATTAATTACCATTGGCATCTTTAGCAATGCGTGTCAGCTCCGATTTTGTGTATCAATCTGTCACGGGATCAAACAAGGCATGCAAGGCCGGGACTAGTTCTCCACCTGCTATGGTCTGATGGAGGGGAGCTGCCCCCTGGGGTCACTTCTGACTGTGACCCTGCTCCTAATAAGGATCTCCATTACCCCCCAACCTCCTGACCTGAAGGAGTCAGTAACAATGCATCAAAGATTCATCACTTAAAAAACGTTTGCTTTGTGTATATGTATACTGTAGATGTTTTCTTTGTGTGTTGTAATAGTTCAATGTATTTAATACTTAAAGGAGACGGAACTGGGATATTTTTGATAAAATTATCATTACACATCCATATCAGTCTGGGTGCATCTATTTTAAACAAGTCCATGTTTGCAGACACATTTTTAAACCAGAAATGCAATGCTTTATTTGTGAAAGTGTAAGATTTTTATAACATCAAGTTGTATTGTTGGACACCTCTCACTCTCTGTTGTGAGTCTGTTTAGTCCTGTTCTTTTCAAAATGGACAAAAAGAAAGTATAATATTGCTAATTGATAAGAGCAACTCTTAATTTTGCACATGTTCTAAATATATTGTGTGGAATGCGATGTATACTGTAATTGATGAGGGCAACTGACAGGGCTTGCATGGTGTTGAAGGGGTTTCAGTGGTAAACATGGAGTGACTTTGAATACCAGCCTGTTTGTACAGATGTATTTTATTTATTTTTTTATTAAAAATAACAATTTTGCCAACATATAGTGCATATTTACAGGTGTGGAAGATATACATATCTGTGAAGGTTCTCGGTAATTAAGGTCATCTTGAAAAAAATGATAAAGCAAAAGCATCTGGACTCAGTTTTCAAGGTGAAGATGTTTCGTCTCTAATTACAAGAGACTTTATCAATTCTGAGATCAACTGATAAGAGAGCTGAGCTTTATCTCTAGAAGGAGGGGTTTAACCTGAAATGAAACACTGTTGTAAAGATCTCTCTGATCAGAGAAGGCTGTGTGGGTTACAACCGGCACTTACAGTGATACTCTAAGACAAGAATAAAAGTTTTGCAGTGAGTATTAAAAACATACTATTTCACTATTCTGTTTTATGTGGATCATAAGAATTAATGTTATTTATAAAATACCCAAGGTTTTCTGTTAGCCGGTGTAGGCCGCCTTTTGACTGGTAAAATAAAAGCTTACCAGCCCAAATGGCCCAAATCTCACCAATAAAATATTTCCATTATAGTGCCTAATTTATCTAATGCCTCCATCTCTAAACAAATATTTCACACTGTGGGGTAATTTTAGCCTTTTAACAAACAGATTTAATAGTTACGAGGAAAAAAAGAAGAGTTTTCCGGAGCGCACTAGAACATAACATGAATGCTTGGCTCACTTGGCTTTTCCTCTCTCCTTCATTGTCAAACTATGCAGCCTATTTCAGATGCGTACAGGCGGACTTTACCTTTACTAGTATATTATAACATCAACACCCAAGCCTGTAGGCTACCTTAGTTCAGAGATGTGGCACATGCTGGAGGACAAGGACGTGTTTGCCCGGCCGTGCGTATACGCACTATGGAGGAAGAGATTTATAACACTCCGCTGGAGAGTTTAGGACTTGTGGCGGACTGACAGCGGACTCGGTAAATCAAATCAAGACACTTTCAAAACACGATGCACAAAAAACAGTCACATAAAAACTGGATAATACTCTTCCAGACAGAGGAGCTTCTCAGCAGGTGCACATGAGCTCTCAGCTGAACGGACTTTTGTGGCACGATGTTAAACCATCTTAAATATATCATCCATTTTCACTTTACTTTCGATTATTCAGGTGCTCCATTCTCCACAGACCCAGCAGCTTCACAGGGATCTATCAAGTTAATTAAAGCTAATAAAATGCGCAGTCTGGAAAATACGACAGCCCTCTTTTTATGTAGGCTAACTTCAACACTGCGAACATGACCAACACAAAAAACTTTATTTATCAGAAATGATAAATGTGACTGATTTTGAAATGTTCTATTTGTGTAAATTAGAAAAATACATTTATTTGATTTTGTCTTTTAAATATTGTGTATATATACAGTTAATATTAAAATACGATATATATATATATATATATATATATATATATATATATATATATATATATATATATATTTCTGTGATCCATGTGTGTGGCATTAAGTCGTAGGATTTCTTGTAATCATTCCGGGTGGTGCACAGATTGGTTTGCCGGGTTTTGAAGTCGCAATCAACCGTTTTATCGACCAGCTAGTTTGAAGAATATATATCTATATACTGAATTCTACTTCATTTCTCTCTATTCCTTTTCTTATTAAACAAAAAACAAAGAAAAAAACAATAAATTTTCCTTGCTGGGTTCTAACTGACTAGTTTTTGGTGAACTTGTGCTTTTTGTTACCTTGTGTTGTGAAAATTGCTTCCAGAGTTTTCCTCACTTGTAAGTTGCATTGGATAAAAGCGTCTGCTGAATAACTAAATGTAAATGTATGTATAGTTGTACTCATAAGTTAATTTTCTGGCCATTTTTCATAGAATATGAATGATAACATAAAACCATTCTTTTCAATCATAGTTACTGGTTGGATGAAGCTGTTTATTTTTTCAACTGTGTTTATTATTTTTAAACCATAATGACAACAGAAACAAACCAAATGACCCTGATCAAATGTTTACATACCCTGTTTATTTTGGCCTGATAACATGCACACAAATTGACACAATGCAGTAAAAGTTGTAATATAAAATTAAATGCATTAGTGAGGCACAGTTTTTTGACAGGGTTGTTGAGACTCAAACACTCAATACTAATAGCATAATACAAGTTTCCTTTTAAAGTTTGGTTTTCTACAAAATAAATGAAATCTTGCTTTTGTGTATGTTTTATTGAATATGACGCCAATGTAAAACAAAACAAAGAGGCTGTATGTCATGTCATGTTTCTGCTTAGGTTACTTCATCAAGAGAAGCAGCAACAGTCATTATCCAGAGATAATAAGCACAAGGTCAGGAGATTTCAGAATTATTGCCCCCTCTCCCCACTGTTTTTTCAGACTCCTATGAAGTTGTGTTCAAGAGCAAGCTCACGTTAATCAGCAGTTTAATTGCCACTTGCCTGAGTGTGTTTGGGGAATAAGGCCAATTTCCTGAGTCCCTTCAGCAGGATGCAGACAGGTTTTTGGAAAGGAAGAGCTTGGTTAGTTGTCACATGAGACAGTGAGCTGTTAATGGGTTAGCAACACAATGTTCTACAGAAAACAATACAATATATGGTTACAAACACAATATTTTTCTACAACCCAAATTAATTACTGTATTTTCAATATTGTATGTACATATGACCTAATAAATCTGTCTTTCACTCAGAGAGACTCCATTCTAGACATCGTCCAGTGTCAGTAAGAATGTAATTTTGGACTGCTCCACATTTCTCCCTCCCTGCAGGGCAGTCAAACATTTGCATCTTACTTCCAGGGGAGCAGCGAGAATGCTAGCAGCACTAGCTTCCTCTGTCTGGCTTCCTGCTCAACCCGGCAGAGGAAAAGATTATGTGTACCTTGTATGTTCCCTTCAGTTCCCTAGCTTTTCTTGTCTGAAGAATGGGTTGCCACTTAGCCTATATTGTTTGCCAATGTGCTACTATATAAGCACGTCACATTTTTTCTCTGTCTAGCAGCAGTCAAGCACCCCACTATGGTGTCCATCTTGTCCACTTGTTGGCAGACGTGCATAAAACAATCAGCTCAGATGCAAAAGCGCTTAATGCACAATTTTTGATTATGCGGCCTCAAATTAGTACATGTTATTTCATCTCATGGTAAATCAGGCCCTCAGTGCCTTGAGCATCTAATGTGTACTGTGTGGCTGCAGATGCAATAATAGATAAAATACCTAAAAAAATAAAATTATTGAATTGAAGACAAATTTCTAATATTCCTCAAACTTTTTAAATCCTACCCATCTTACAGGATCCTATTCTATCATCACCAATAGCTCCCGACAATAGACCATAGCACAGCACATAACATGTCAAAACATCTTGTAGTCACAGACACCTATACTGTATGTTGAAGTTGGGGTATAACTACAAATGGTTAATGTAAGGGGGATCTGAAGAGTTATAAAAAAGACTATGTTTATGCTGTGCTTTGTCTCATCTCTGCTTTTTGCAGATGATGTTGTCCTGTTGGCTCCATCAAGCCAGGACCTTCAGTGTGCACTGGGACAGTTTGCAGCCGAGAGTGAAGCGGCTGAGTTGAGGATCAGCCCCTCCAAGTCTGAGACCATGGTTCTTAGTCAGAAAAGGGTGGCTTGTCCCCTCCAGGTTGGTGGAGAGATCCTGCCTCAAGTGGAGGAGTTCAGGTCTCTTGGGGTCTTGTTCACGAGTCAGGGAAGGAAGGAGCGTGAGATTGACTGATCGGCAGCTACTGCAGTAATTCGGTTGATGTACCGGCCTGTTGTGGTAGAGAAAGAGCTGAGCTGCAAGGCAAAGCTCTCAATTGACTAATCGATCTATGTTCCTATTCTCCCCTACGGTCACAAGCTTTTGGTCAGAACAAGGCGGCCGAAATGAGCTTTCTCCGCAGGGTGGCAGGGCGCTCCCTTAAAGATAGGGTGAGGAGCTCGGTCACTCGGGAGGAGCTAATAGCTGCTCCTCCACATCGAGAGGAGCCAGCTGAGATGGCTCGGATATTTGTTTCAGATGCCACCTGGACGCCTCCCTAGGGAGCTGTTCCAGGCATGTCCCACCGGGAGGAGACCTTGGGGACCTAGGACACACTGGCCTGGGAACACCTCGGTATCCCCCAGAAGAGCTGGAGGAAGTTTCTGGGGAGAGGGAATTCTGGGCGTTTTTGCTGCCCCCACAACCTGGCCCCGGATAAGTGGTAGAAAATGGATGGATGTTACTCATAAAATCAGATGACTCATTAAGTGCAAAAGGGGTTCTTAGTCACATGGCTGGGGATGCATATTGTCATGTTTTTTCCTGTACTTCATGTGGTGTTTACATTACAATCCAAGCGAACCAGAATTTAATTGAAATTGGACAAAATCACTTTATTCACCCTAACACAGTAAATGCATCAGAGTTTGCTGAACTAAAGTGTGAATGTTTTCTTTAATACAGCCACTTTGACAGAGTGGTACATTTGCACTTGAGAGTTCTGCTGCTATGTAGAAGAGAATTTGTTTTCTAAACCTAGAACAGCCAGTTTAAATTTAACAGCCCCATTGTGTGCCTCTTCAGAAGGTATCCAGGTCTAGTATTAATTCAGCAGACCCTTGCTCATCAAAGGGGCTCATCAAAAGTAAGCGAAAGGTGTGGATTAGAAATTGTGTTTGGAGTTTTCTTTTTCTTTGTAAAATATTACCAGCTTCATGTTCCAACAAGACGCCACTGCAGACACTTGAGGTGAGCCTGTGTAGGAAATCAGTTTAGAAATTACTGTTGGGGGGAATAAGCATACCACACATGAATGACAAATACATGTCAGTGTGCATTTCAGCAGCCAATCACTTGAATAGGGCTCTCCAGGAACACAAGTGACAAGTGGTCCAATAATTGGAGCCCCTGTGTTCTGTTAAAATACGTGTACGGGAAAAAGGAGCATGGGAAGGTGTTCTTGAGCCCCCAGAGCACTGTAGATTTGATAAATAAGGCTTTTGCCCAAGAGGAGAAAAACAAGCTGTAATGACAGTGACTGTGAGACCTATTTACTGCACTGATCGGCATCTATCTATCTGGCAACTAAAGGTATAGAAACAGAAAACTTAAGATTATTGATATTCCACATAAAGCAGCTCTAAAAGACACATCAAGGAGAGTGTATTATATTGGAAGGTTGGTGGTTCAATTCCCGCTCTCCCCACCGTTCATACTGTTGTTGTGTCCTTGGACAAGACACATAACCCACCTTGCCTCCAGTGGTGTTCCAGCTGTAACGTTGGTGAATAGAAGCTTAACGTAAGTCGATTTGGTTAAAAGCGTCTGCTAAATGTTATGTTTTTATTTTATTATTGTTATAAAAATTTGGTGTTTGGGCTTTTGTAAATAGTATTGTGGTTTAAATGGTTTATGCCATCCATCCTTCCACCCATCTACTACCACTTATCCGGGGCCGGATCGCAGAGCAGCAGCCTAAGCAGAGCCACGCAGACTTCCCTCTCCCCAGACACTTCCACACACTCTTCTGGGGGTATATCGAGGCGTTCCCAGGCCAGCCGAGAGACATAGTCCCTTCAGCGTGTACTAGGTCTTCCCCCGAGGTCTCCTCCTGGTGGGTCATGCCCGGAACACCTCCCTAGGGAGGCGTCCAGTAGGCATCCGAAACAGATGCCCGAGCCACCTCAGCTGGCTCCTTTCGATGTGGAGGAGCAGCTACTTTGAGCTCCTCCCGAGTGACCGAGCTCCTCTCCCTATCTCTAAGGGAGTGCCCCGCCACTCTGTGGAGAAAGCTCCTTTTGGCCGCCTGTATCCAGGATCTTGTTCTTTCCGTCATGACCCAAAGCTCATGACCATAGGTGAGAGTAGGAATGTTGATCAACCCGTAAACCGAGAGCTTTGCATTGCAGCTCAGCTCCTTCTTCACCATGATAGACTTACTGCCGGCAATGCGAACCAAGCTCCTGCTCCGGTCGTACAGGGACCTCCAGATCCACAAAACACATGTGGGCTGGTTGGGCAAACGCCCATAAACCTTCCAGCACCCTGGAGAGGGTATAGAGCTGGTCCAGTGTTCCACGACCTGGACGAAAACCGCATTGTTCCTCCTGAATCCGAGGTTCGACTATCGGCCGCATTCTCCTCTCCAGTACCCTGGCATAGATTTTCCCGGGGAGGCTGAAGAAGATGATGCCTCTGTAGTTGGAACACACCCTTCGGTCCCCTTTCTTGAAAAGAGGGACTACTACCCTAGTCTGCCAGTCCAGAGGTACCCCAAATGCCACGTTATGTTGCAGAGGCATCTCAGCCAAGACAGCCCTACAACATCCAGAGACTTAAGGTACTCAGAGCCTATCTCATCCACCCCTTGCCCCCCAGTTGAAGTCAGCAGGTTCCCACCTCCACTGTAAACAGTGTTGGCAGGGCACTTCCTCCCCATCCTGAGGTTGTGATGGTTTGCCAGAATTTCTTTGAGGTCGACCAATAGTCCTTCTCCATGGCCTCACCAAACTCCTCTCAGACACAAGTTTTTCCCCCCCGCTTGGCCTACCAGTATCAATCAGCTGCCTCAGGAGTCCCACGAGCCAACCAGGCTCAATAGGTCACCTTCACCGGGTTAGAGGGTTGCCACCACGTCAGGCACCGGAAACTTTACTGCCACAGGTCTGAGTGGCCCCATTGTCAATGGAGGTGGAGGACATGGTTCACTCGAACTCAGTGTTGGGTCTGCCAAGTCTGTCCAGCTCCAGTTTAAATATGCCTTCAAACCTAGAAGCACACAAATAAATTGAGATTTCTTTGAGATTAAGTTTACTAAGAAAAAGCTGATGTTGTAGACGGACCAGGGTGCAACGTCAGATGAAGCTGAGGAAAGCGAGGATGGGCATGTCAGCTGTACAGGAGCAGAGAGGACTAACAGACAGATAACTGTACAGTACTGTATTGGGGAGGGCCGATAGAGAAGCAACAGCCGACAGGTCTCTGCAAAGACAGAGAACAAAGTAATTAAATTAATTATAAAAAAATATTATTTTATATATATATATATATATAGTTCTAATTGACTATGGTACATGTATTTTGTGTCTAACTCCACAAAGAAAGGTCCTGGATAGGAATCAAACCCAAGAATTTTATGTTGTGAGGCAGGAGTGTTATCCTCTCTTCCACTGTGCCACCAATTAGTGTGAATCTCTGAATCTCTGTTGTTCTGCTGCTGGGGAATACATAGCTCATTAGACCACCATACATATTTGTAAATATGGTGAGTTGAAGTTGAAGATTGAGGACCATGGCAGCTCTTGCCTTCTGCCTCATCTTTACACCTTTCTCATCTCACTTAAACCCAGTCGCTAAAGGCCAGCCTATGGCACAGTCATTATAGCTCATGGTCATGGTTACATTCAGTTGATTCATTTCACTTTGGAAAACATGCTACATTTAATTGAGGGTCATAAATACTCCTCTTACTCATTATGTCTAGAACAAAGAAGAACCTGAACCATATGACAAGATATTTACAATAATAATATAGCTTTAGTTTGCAATGTGTCCTATGTGCAGTGGATATTTTGAACACAGCATGAATCAATTTAAAAAAGACAACCTTTTAATGTCAAACAAATGGGTTGTGTTATCAAAGATGATGACATGGAAGGTGTTTGGGGTAAAATAATGTGCTGATGTCATAACATTATTCAGAAATATTATGTTGAGGGTAAACATTCAGGTAAATTCAACTGCAATATGCAACTTTATTGTAATATGGTACATACACATACATATTAGTCACAGTCAAGGCCTTACAAAATAATACTAATGCAGTACTAATAGTACTAATACATTGTACAACCACAAGTCTTCACTGAGAACTGGCTACAATTCATAATGTTAGTCTTAAATTATCTGTGGACTTGCAATATGCTGATTTGAGTGAAGCAAACCTGATGT
>JALDNG010000001.1:5952500-6000000 GCA_024349245.1 Neodontobutis hainanensis | reverse complement strand
AAGGACCGTCATTAATTAAAACAGTAATGGAGAGCAGTAGCTCAGTTACCTTTCACGGATATGTCAAATTAAAATAACACTAACAGCAAACCTAACCCATTGAGCTAACAAACTGATATGTCAATGAATCCAGTCTCACCCAAATATTGCCCCTCTCAATAATGTGCCGTGTGTACGCAAAAAGAAATCCATTGAAACTAAGTAGGTGCTGAAACATGCCTGAACAGAAAACGCCATCGTCTGTCTAACTTTGACAGTTGAGATGGTTGAGATCTATGGTTTATCAATTACTGTTCTCAAAATTTGCCATGTTGTCTGGTCAACGTTCTTTTTTTAATACATAGCTGTTGACTACTGGTGACCTTACCTTGATTGTAAATACATTTTGATTGCAATACCTCTATAAATCAAAGTAAATAGAAGTGTGTGGGTGAGGGGGTGGCGGACTTGAAAGCTAGCTTGATATTTTCTTCCAACACAATATACTCCAAGGGCGTCAAAAAACAACACATGATACCCCTTGGTGTCGCATACAGACTCAAAAGGTCCCTTCAGCGACTCATATTGACCCTGCAGGGTTCAGATTGGTTTCAGTTTAATCCCGGCAGCATTGGTTAATGACGCTCTGAGGTGCTCTGGGATCCAGCGTTATGCAAGCTTGTGTTGCTCAGTCAGTGCTAGAACCTGCGAGAGCAGAGACACACGTTTCCTTACAACCAACTCAGATTATAACAAAGATATCAGCAACCGGTGTACTCTTTTAATAACCTCAAAAGAATAATACACTTTATTTATCACTAATTGTGTTTTCTTCTTTTGGCAAAGTTCAGCAAGCAAGAGAGACTACACTTCCTCAGTTCCTTTTACTATTTTTACAATGCCAGTCTGCTTTCCAAGCCATTATGTTCATTTCACTTGTGCAATGGACAGATGCTTTATTGTTATTGCAATAATTACAACTACATTCATTGTGGGGCACACTTTAACTTGGCATCTTAAAAGACAAAAAATAAATAACTTAATGACCCTGTGTCCATCTGTGAGGAGGATGGGGAACAGGTAGTGTGAGTAGAAGGGTGATGTGGACATCAGTCAGGTGGTAATACTAGTTGTCAAGAGCTCTTGATCAGCTGAAGTTTGAAGATAAAATGGTAGGTGGTGGGCTTTGTTAAACCCACAAACTCAATGAAAAGGTTAAAGCAAAAGCATCTGGACCCAATTTTCAAGGTGGAGACATTTCATCTATAATTCCAAAAGACTTTATCAAATCTGAGATCAACTGGTGAGAGAGCTGATCTGAGGGAGGGGTTTGACATGAAACTAAATCTGATTGGACCAGGCTGTTCTGGTCTCATAGTTAGCTATAAAAGCGTGACTCCTGATGTGAGAGTCGTTAAAGGCTCAGGTGAGTCGTTAGTGTCACATTCAGTTGTTGTTGTTCTAGAGTGAAACTGTTTTTGATTTAGGTTTAAAAACACTGTTATAAATACTATGTAACATGAATCTGAGGCCACCTCCTCTGTTCAAAGAGGAGTTTTCCATTTGAACAAAAATGGCTTCCTTCACTCCTCTCTCAAACCATCAGGCCTCTCTGGACAAAATTCGAACATTGCTGTCCTCAAAGGAATGTCCTTTCTCTTTGAGGTGGAGGTGAACTGCAGACTCAGGTCCTCCAGGATTGGCTCTTCTGTGCTGATACATCCTCTTGGGAAGATGTTGTTTCGTTTCTCCAACATAACTGTGACTGCACTCTTCACTGAACTGCATAAACCACATTACCCTGTTTGTGGGGATCTTATCTTTAGGATGGACCCTGGTTTAAAGTGGACTGGAATGTTGTGTTTGTAGAAAACCCTTTTAAGTTCTTCAGATAAACCAGACACATAAGGGATAACTACACCCTTCCCTTTTGTCTCTGGTCCCTGTCTGTTTGGTTTCTGTGTCCTCTTGGTTTTGGTGAATGTCCATCTGGGGTATCCACAGACTTTCAGGGCTTTATGAATGTGTTGTTCTTTCGCTTTGCCTTCTGAGGTTTTGGACAAGTATAAGGATCTGAGCGAAACATAAAAGCTCTAGAAGGTGAAGGAGATGAAAAGTACTCTGGTTTCTTGGCAAACTATTGTTCAACCAAGTGTTTTTTATAACTTTTGACTGTTCATAGTTGAAAGATTGGATTTTCATTGAAGCAAGTTGTTATTTTTGACTGGTTGTTGGCTTTGTGAAAAAAAATAAATAAACATTTAAAAGAAGTTCAAAAGCTACAGATAGGCTATAGACATTATTTAAAGTTAATCAATAATAAGTTATTATTTTATATTATGCTTGCTATGGATTCAGTTTTAACAAAACTATTGTTAAAACTTCATTTTAATAAGAAAATGTTTAACAATAGATATCTTGAAAGAAGAGAAAACATGCAGATGTTGTTGAAATTTTTAAATAAATATTGAGTTTAGCCCGTGACTTAGTCCCAACTTTTAATTTTGTCCCTCTGTGAATTTGAGTTTGACACCCCTGCTCTAGAACAACACCTGAATGGAACAGTGTCACTGACGACTCTCCGGAGCCTTAACGACTCTCACATCAGGAGTCACACTGCCCTTTCATAGATGACTATGAGACCAGAACAGCTTGAACAGAATTACAGTTAGTTTCAGGACAAACTCCTCCCTCTAGAGATAAAGCTCAGCTCTCTTACCAGTTGATCTCAAAACTGATAAAGTCTCTTGGAATTAGAGATGAAACGTCTTCACCTGAAAACTGAGTCTAGATGCTTTTGCGTTAATCTTTTCTTCAAGATGACCTGGTTGTCTGAGATCCTTCAGAGTCACAAACTAACACAAAAGGTTTTCACAGTTAGCTCAGGTTTAACATTACGATGGTGAGAACCACCCAGAAGAGTTTTTTTGTGTTTGTGCAGTGAAACTGTGGAATGTACTGGATCACCAAAATGTTACAGTTTATTGTATTAGTTTTATTAAGATTTATTTTATGATTTATTAAAGGACAAAAGACATACAACTAATTGCACACTGTTGTAGCAGTAAACAAATTGAGTAAAGTAACTGAGGACTATAGTAAAAGGGGCATATGAAGGTCATACAAAATTTAAACATGAAGTACATGAACAACATGACCCACAAAGCCTGTGCTGTTCATTGCACACAGGTATTCACAGATTTTCACTGTTACAGAGAATAGCAGTGAGCGATGTTTGGTTTCCACTGGAAGTACAGTCACAAATGAGAAACAGGAAGATGTAAAAATCTCATGAAGCAAGTTCAGTGACGAAAGGACAGAAAGTTTGTCTTTGTCTGCAAAGCTCTCACATGTGCCATCGAACGCTGCGACTCAAAGTGAGCCCATCTCTCCTAATTAACACTTTGAAAGATAAAAGCACTTTATTAAATCAATCAGTGCATTGCTTGTTTGTGAATCCCAGCAGATAAGGACATTTGCATATTAACTTTGCAGCTCTAACCTACATTTGAGCATCTTCTGAGATTGTGGCCGGCTTGAATGTAAATATTTTCCCCCTGCTCCTACTGTACACGTTTTAAAGTTTCATCAGCTGGATTCTCAAGTGGATTTTCAACTCATTAAAAATGAAGGGCTAGATAAATAAGCAAACATATAAGATAAACAGACAAACAAATGAATAATCTAATACAGATTATTTTTCAACACTGGAAGGATTCTTTCAAAATTTGAGGCAAAGCAGAACAAAACAATTGGACCTGTAACTTTTATATGACAAAATCCAAATGAATGAAATAAACAACAAATAAACTAATTGTCATGACCGGTATTTAATCTGGTAGATACTAAAATAGCCATAAAACCTTTGCCTTTACACTTTCTGTAACTGTTTTGCAGTGAGTGCCATTGCGGAACTAATCTTTTAAATTATTTACACAGTAACAAGCAACAGTGTAACTTTTAGCCCAAAAAATATATATTTTACTCTCATGTTGATGGTTCATGAGATTGGTAGAATCATGGCTATCTCACCAACACAGTACCTTCAGCTGAACACAAACCTCCAAATAACTTTCCTCAGGCAGCTGGACCCTAGCAAAGTCCTATTTGTACAAAATTCACTAGACATGCTCTTTCTTCCAAACTTGCCGTCTTAAATGTTTCTAATTGCAGACAAAAATGGCTGCCAAAAGATCTGCATCCTCTGCTGGCTAAAAGTTACGCAGAGTTGCTTTAAATACTATATATTGTTGACACTGCAGTAAGATGCACATGCAATAGAATAAAAAAGGATCAGCAGCATTAAAAAAAAAGTTAAATATGAAGGTTCAATTAAACAAAACCTAAGGCTATTTACAAAGCAAAGGAGAAAAAAAGTGGACATTGCACAGTATCATTGTTTTTTGTTACACATGTTATTTATAAATTGCAGCAGGTAGGAAGGACCTGCAGTAGCGCTCCTTCCTGCTCTGAGGGTCTGTTGCTGAAGGAGCTTTTCAAAGCCTGCAAAGTCTAATGCAGGTTGTGTTGATTCTGATGTATGTCAGCTTGGCCTCCTTGATCAGGTGCAGCGGGCAGCCCAGGACAGAGCCAACCCTCCTGACTAGCTTTTTAAGTCTCTTCCTGTTCCGGTCTGTGCTACCTGCCTCCCCAGCAGACCACAGCACAGTGGATACCGGGGGCTACCACAGAGTCATAAAAGATTCTTAACAAAGGTCTGCACACTCTGAAGGACCTCAGTCTCCTTGGAAAGTGAAGGCAACTTTGGCCCCTATTGTTGTCAGCCATTGGAGTCAGCCATTTATTAGACATCATTAATATGTGCTTAAAACCTCTGCTCAGATTGAAATGCATCTGTCTGCCTTTTCTTTGTGCTTTTTTATGTTCACAGATATTTATGCTCTGAACTGTTAACCAAACACTCCTATTGCAAACTCATGTGTATTATGCCCCAGACTTACCTAAGGTCTGTCCAAAAAAAACTCATAAAACACTGTCAAAACTACAGAAACTAGCATGCCATTTCTTTTCAAAAGTACATATTGGATAATGTTGGGATAAAACTTAAACTTCCCTTTGTGCTAGCACTTGATGTAATCCCCATTTTTACAAGTTTTATATCTGTCTATACTTACTAAATTTCTAGGGAAGGTGTCACTTTTTGATGTCACATATATCTTTTGGGGTGTCAAATCCCTGCACAGCCAATATAAAGAGAAGAAACAATATTTGACTTCTGTATAATAATGGGGATAAAAAAAAATTCAAGATCCAGATTTGTGGAAAAAAAAGGTCACCTATATCATATAACTCTTGGTGATGCTAATGGAGCCTAATTTAAAATGTAATTTTATTCACATTTTAAAACCCAACAATGAGATTTCATTCAGATGTAGCAGTCTCTTTGATAAGTTGGTCCGAATGCTCGGTGAGTCGGAGAAAACATCCCCAAGGTGCTTCGACTCTGTTCTTTTATTAATGACTTAAGCCCTTTTGTGACCGCCGCCAAATCATTTGATGTATCATTATCGTGGAGAAAATCCTCACGACTGATCATATTAAGAGGGGAACGCAGTTGTTTTGCAAGGCATCCTCTTATGTCCATTGTGAATTGCTGTCATTATCATTAGCATGAAATGAATTCTGGCCTTTCAAAAGGAGAGTGCTGCTATGAGTTAATGTATATTCATCTGACATGAGGCCACAGGCTTGTTTAGTGTGTTATTGTAGCAGCCACTGTGTGAAGACACTGTTTCATGGCAAGCATCAACCTTGTTTACATTAATGTCTCCAGACTGTTGCAGGTCGGCTGGTGATCCGTATCAATTGAAAGCCAGTGAATAAATTTTTGCAACAAGACATCAATGAGGGCAGGAATGTGTATTACAGCAACACAAACAATATATCTGTGTGTCACTAAGGGCATACTGCAGCTCTGTGTATTCATATTTACTCATATTTCTAACACTGGGAGTTATGAAGCTGCATGCTGCATTGCTATCAGAGTGTTTTAATGTCACGCCAGCAGTAATGTGTCCGGGCCCCTGGCATCGGGGGCGTTTAGGGGACACACGCAGTGCTACCTGGGCATTGGCACTGTGGGCCCACAGCAGAAACGGAGGAGGGGCCGCTTAGTGGAGCGAGAGGAGCAGGCTCATTGGATTTCTCTTCAGGCCCAATGCTACAAATGAGTAACGACAGCTTTTCCATGGCTAGAAGACACATTTGCATCTATGTGTGTCTGATGTCTGTGCGATTGGGGAACACTGATCACCAGAGTTTCTCCAATAAACTGTTCACAAGTGACAGTCAAGTGTGCTATAAGGGCTGCACATGGGCCTCTGAGATAATATTTGCTGCTTGCTCCTTTTTCTAAGTTAGTTATGAACACATAACCTGCTGAAGAGTTATTGTAAAATATTTCATATTTTCATATGGTGGTGTTAGCTACGTTATGACCCTGAGTGTTTTAATGTTAGTCTCTATAAGTGTGCACCTCCAAAGTCGAAGGAGCATGTGGATAAAAAGCATTTATACCTACAGCTCAGCTCTTCATCATTGCTACAACAACAAGCATTTATCAGTATAATGCAGTTGTATCACCCTAAAACCTAGTTATAGACAAAGTATTTTCTGAAAGCTAGTGAAAATGTTTAATTTGCATGTGTTGTGCAAATATATCAAACCTGTTTTCTGTAGATGCCAGATTCTCTAGAAAATGTAAAAAAAAAAAAAAAAAAAGAACAAAAAAAGTTGCTTGCAATCGAGTATCAGAGAGTCGTGAACAGAACAAACTAAGAACAACGCGTTCATTACTTTGTAACTGTGGGGTCTGACAGCACTGGAACACATCAAAAGCTACGGTGAACTAACTTGTTCTTCTAAACGTTTTACTCTAAATATTGTTCTTTGTGTTTCTCTCATTTGTTATCGTTTGTGACTTTGTGCTGCTGTATGGCTCAGGCGCATGCTCAGTGTGTGGAATTTAATATGAGTAAGCCCTATACATGCAGCAGTAATCTGACAACAAACCGCATTATACAGGTGTGTTTTTGAGAAATTTGAATATGATGATATAGCTTGTTAGTTGTGTTCCAATTGACACTTTTAAACATAGCAAAATAACAAAATACATTTTATCCTATCGATAATAAATTGACAATAATTTTGTTTGATTGATGTGAGTTAGTGGTAAAAAGTTCTGAATGAGTGCTGACACATACAGCGGAGTAAGTCTGACCAACCAGCGGAGGTGAAGTCGGGCTACTGACCTGAAAGCGTTGAACTTTTCCAGTAATTATTCTGAGCATGAGTTCAGCTCTGGACAATATGTTAGCCATCTGCCAGCATCTGCGCTCTCTCCCACTAATGGAGCAAACCCCCCCATAACCCCACCTTCCCCCCACACACCGAACCACCACAGCCTGAAACAAGCCAAGCCGCGGGTGAAACGCTAAGCAGGTCACATGTTGTCTTTCAGCCATATTTGGGTCAGGCCTTTGGCGTTGGATGAGGAGAAGCTTAATGCACTGAGGCAATTGGTAATAAATAATCCTCCATCCAACCGCCACACTGCCTTGTAGAAGGAACAACCACACAACTTTGCCACTATATGTCCCTATTACAAGCTGTGAAATTTATAATTTATCCATGATCTCCAAACATTCAAAAAATGGAATGGATACTTGACATTTAAATTTAAATATTAAGATTGCATATTTGCACCAAGCAGAAGGTAATGGCAGCTTTGGGAGAGCATATGGAGCATATGTTTGGAGCATATGTTTAATGCCAGAGGAAAGGGGGCTCGCACATGTTGAGGATCACAGGTAGATGGGATCTTAAACAGTGAAATCAGAGTGTGAAAATGGTCTGTGTTCATTTTGCTCTAGTTAGACAGTTTGAACATCTTTTGTCAAATTTTGAAAATGTATGCTAAACCAAAGAGCTAAATCTAACCTTCCCATTTGGATTAAGGCATGGCACACACAGGCCTCTGATGATTGGAGATGTGTAAAAAGTCAGAAATATGTGAAAATAAAGTTTCTTGTAGGAAAGAAGTCAGAGAGATGTGTGTATGAAATGTAATCATATTTCAAATGCATTCGCAGTCGTGGGAATTTGTACATTTGCATCAAACTGATGTTTGACAGTAAATGGGATGAGGTTGGACACAATTGCACAAACAACATTATGGCCTCCCCATCAGCAGCCTGGCCTTAGACCACATAGACACAGCGCCTAATGAAAAAAAATATTTCCATTTGGAATATATAATGATGTAGACAGTGGTAGATAGCGGTCTTTAGTCAAGGAAAAGAACCAGTAAAATTGAACAAAATGCTAAGTTCAGTACAATCCAAATGACTCAAAGCTAATTTAAAGATGTCAGGTATTTAATGTCTGAATAAACTCACTGGTACTTTAGGCTCAGACTTTACTGTTCATCACAGACCTAAACATTTTCCAGGTTTTCTATGTTTACAAGAAAAAAAAAACATGATGTCTTGAGACCTGACACATTTCTCCTCCTTTACATTAACAATCATGCTAATTAATGTTTTCACGTACGGTTTGGAGTCGCCACGTAATTTTTGGCTGCACACAATGTTAGTCTGATACTTATCCGTCAGACAGGTTTAGTCAGACTGGAGTTTGGTTTGGCCTTTGGAGCTCTGGAGGTATGACTTCATTGTGGTTAGGGCAAATGTAATGTAATGAGGGTGGCACATTTAAAATGGACTGAGTTGAAATTAAGGAAGATTGGTGATAATACACATAATCATCTTGATGTTTCTAATATTGACGTGTTTATAAGAACTAGAAGACAGACCACACTTTGTGTCCTGTAGCCAAGTCTACCACTGAATGTCTATGTCTTGATGTCTCAGTTTTTTTTTTCTTTTTCTTTTATTGCCATTGTGTTTTTGTTTTAAAAATGAGCTCTGTAATGAACATATGATTATTTCTGTTTGACCAGAAAGACACTTGGGAAACATTTGCTCAGGAGCATACATTTGTGGCATATGTAAAACTCCTGAAGTATGAAGAGATAATGCTGTAGACAACAAAGTCAGCACAGTCTTTAGTCTAAAGCAGAGGACAAGTTGGATAGATATCAAACATGGTACACTTTAAAAAAAGAAGCTACAATTTACACAACTTTGCATTATGCAACATCATATATGAAGTTATTTAATCACACATTTTGTCTTGATTTGCCGTCCTAGTTTGTAATATTTATGTTAAAAACAATAGATTTTCTCTGAGACTGGCCTCATATATCTGCACACAGCTAACAATGATGAGCCAGTGAATACATATAAAGGAGTTGACCTCCAGCCGCTCTGTTCCCTTCTGCTCAGCAAATTCAAATGTACAGGTTGTTTTTGTGGATAAAGTGTTCCTCTTTGATCAGCACTAATTAGACAGCCCCTGCCTCCGTTCTCTACCTATTAGGGTTGGGTAGGTTATCACCATCCTAATCTCCGGCCGGTAGCCAGCCAAGGGTACTGCGATCCTAAAGGAGCTCCTCAAAGGCATCTAAGGTGAGGAAAACGTGTGATGAAAGCACAGATCAATACGCTCTCTTTTGCCTATAGGGATCAGGAGTTGGAAACACAAAGGAGCCTTTTGCATAAAGATCCAAACAATGGTTCACAAGACAGTTTTTTTTTGTTCACACTCTTGCTTTATACTTCATCCTTTGCTTTTTTCTGCCTTTCCTTTAACTTTAGTCTCTTGGAAAATTGAAGCTATTTAATGAAGCTAGGAATTTAGTTTATGAAGAGCCAAAGACTTTACTTCCAGGAAGGAAATGACGCTGCGCCACCAGCTGCACATGAATGCATGGTAAGCTAAACAAATGTATGGATCCCCCGCTATTGCATAACACTACTCTAATATGCAACAATATAGATTTAATCCCCAGATATCTGTATCATACTTGGTACAAACAGAGAGCTTAAACAAAAGCCAGTTAATCTGCTTATGAAAAATGTACATACATAGTTCATCCTCACTGACAATAGGACTGTTTCATGAGAGAATGGTGTCAGAACAACCAATGTTTATGTTAATGTTTATGTTAGTAATGTCTTTAAAATATTGTAAGGTTTTCTACTTGAACTAGCAGATGTAATACTACTAACAAAAATAAATGACTCTAATGCCTGATATGTGTTACTGCACTTTGTTTTGACAATGGGTTTTACTACCTATAGGTCAATAATTAATAAGTCCAAAAAATATACCTCCCCCTTCATTAGATTCTTCTGCATAAAGTTACAATAATAATGTCAAATGGAATTTTCTGTGAACCACTTAAAATAATATCAAGGGACACATAGGGTTGTAGTCAATCATCAGTTTTTGAGTACAGTTTAAGTCCAACTTTCTATTCCTGAGTGTTCGAATCCAAGTCAAAATTTCCACTCAAGTCCAAGTAAATTTAAGCCTCCGGGTACTCCAGCTTCCGCCCATCAACTTACATGTATGGTATAGGTTATTTGGTGACTCTATAGTGCCCCAAGAGAATGACTGTGAGAGTGAATGTTTGTAAAGTTGTTTTAGGCTTTACAACCATTCACGCTAGGTGGAAAAGCTCTATATATAACAAAAAAAATTGAATAAAATAAATTTCTCTGTCAGGGTCTGTGTATCAGTGTTTGCCCTGAGACTACCTCTACTGACTAACTGGCCTTGTGAGATTTAGATTCACTAATTCATGCATATCTCTGAACGGTGAGAGGAAGCAAAAAAAGTTACTTGCTGTGCACTCTTTATATCAAGTAACATTTCTTTTTATAGTGATAAAAACTGAGCTAAACCTGACCTTAAGTTTGCTGCAAACATTAATGTTACAAGTCCTCAATTTAGGGGAATGACAAAAAACAGAATAAGTGTTAAGGCTTAGTGTTAAATGATGTTAAAGCAAATGTACTGGACACTATTTAAATGTACTCAACTACAGCTTCATAAGTCTTCACTATAATTATATGACCCCTTTGTAGAAGCAATTTCCTTTAGATTTAAAAACAATCGGTCCAATCAAGACAAGAGTAAGCAGTGAAGGAAAAAGAGATTTAAGGGAAAGCAGAAGTTGTTGTGAGTTGCAGGAAAGGAAGGAGTAATCTAGAGCCGGCATCCATTTCCCTCTCAAGTCATTCATTTATGTCTTCAAAACTCTTTGAGAGAGCCGAGTTACTGTGCCTTTGTTGTGCTTTAAAAAGCTTAGCGGTCTCTGTGAAGAGAGGCAGTAAGAGTACTTTAGAAAAAGCTACAAAGGGAGTGGACGGGTGGAGGAAGAAAGAAAAAGTGAATGGCACCACTGATAAAGTTGAGCAAATTAAGTCATTGACCTGCGGTGGAGATTAATAGCAAACAAGGTGCCCTAGCTTCACAAGTAATGAATATTCTTCAAACAGCATGTGGGGGGAGGGGGAGAAGCAGATAGGGCCAGCTTGATGCGAATGACATTGAAAGTTGCAGAGAACAGAAAATTTCTGTCATTTTTCATTTGTATGCAAATTTGCCTGTTACACAAATTAACCCCTGAACCCTGGTGTCAGTCCTCATCTTGGGTGGAAGCCGGCCCCCTGCTGGGGCCCCGCGGCCGCACATCCCACCCACTCTATGCCTCGCAGGTCAGCACTGGCTTTTCAACTGGTGCCAAGGGAAAACTTAAAGCCTCTACTCCACCTCCTATTGTTTATTTTGCACTTTTTGGTAAAAGAAAGACTTTGACTTAGTGGGAATGCATTGGCACCTGCCTAAATTTAATATTGTTCCTTTTTTTTTTTATGTTGAAGTTTATTGTGCCCAATAGGTGATAATTGTGGGCACATTAATAGTTGTATACACAGCGTCATCACCCTCTGCCTTTTTGTGGGACTCACACCAGATTCCACCAACAGTACAATTAATGTACAAAGAAGGCCAGATATGGCCACACATTGGTTGTTACAATTTCTTTTGTGACGGCCTGAATGTGGTGCCTTGATAATAATCCTATAATTTTCTTGTGCACCTATAATGATTGTCGGCTGACAATCGTTATAGGTGAACAAGAAAATGATGCCAGGTGTATGAGTCTGTAGGTGAGGGGATGATGTCATGTCTCTGATAAGAAAAGTCAACATGCTGACCTCAGTGCTAAATCCCTCACTCCAAGTGGTTTTCTACACTCATGGTATCCCATCCCAGTCACCTTGCTTGGCTTTAAAAATGACTTTAGAACCTGTTGATGTTTTTCTTTGCTGGGATACCTCCTCCACTAACAGGTGTCAGCGCCTCTTGGGTGGCTGTCTGTTTGTCCTTGTTCACATGCCCCACTTGTCAGCCTGGAGAAAGACAGACTGGTTCTCCATTTCCACAGAGCCTGATGCTTACATCTCAGTAAAACAAGCTATTTCTGAAGGTGACCAGTCTCTCCAACTGAATGGCAGTTATGGATATGAGTGGACTAACTATGAGCTTGTTGTTTTCTTTGAATTGACAATAAAAGTTAACTGTCAGAGTTTAATACTTATATTGTATACAAGTATTTTATATGTATCTAGTCTGATAATCTATTACCAAGGACTGAGCTGTGATAAATTGCCAAACCTCTTAAATTTGTTTGTATTTTTGTTAATGTGCCACTCTGCAGTGTCAGGAGGAAGGCAGCCCTGAACAGATTCCACCATCTGCAAAGGAAGGTGGCAGCCGAGCAGTGATTGACCCCTTTTAATTGATGCGGTTTTAATTATGATAATTATCTGCCACAGTTTCTGTTGTTTTGCATTCACTACAACATCCAGCCTACATTTTTCCACTGTTTTATTTCCTGGCACCCATAGGCGCAGGTGTCCTACAGATGTTAGATTCTGTGCAATTTGTCAGCCAACAATCAGAAGGCCCCCTTTGCATTACTGCAGTGACACGTGCTAAAATTGTGAATGGCTCTGAGAGTCAGTGTTACAGTAGGTCAGTGGAAACCTGCAAATCAAATAACAGAACATTTTACACCGTAAACATAGTATTTGCTTTTTCTGCAGATTTCATTTTAATTTACATTTGGCCCAATCTTTTTAATGTTAATAGAAAGCAGTAAGTGACAGCTACTAGTCAAATTACTGGTTAGAATATCTTATGGGTGACAGAAGTGACAAAGTGTTGCTTGGTTTTCGTTCTAAATGATACAGTTGTGCTCAAAAGTCTACGAGCTTACCCTGGCAGAATTTGTGATTTTTTTTAATGTAATTTTTCAGAGAACTCTTTTTTCCCTTATAGTTAGTGATTGGGTGAAGCCGTTTATTGTCAAACAATATTTTAATTTTATATATTTTTTATCAAAAGTTTGACAGCTTAAAGTCTTTTGTGATAGTTGTGGATGAGGTTCTTATCCATTCAAACCTGTTTGTGTTGACTTGTGTGCATGAGGCCAAAACCACCAGGGTATATAAACTTGATCAGGGTCATTTGGGGCTGCATAAAAAAAAATATGCAGCCCCACATGTTTATATTTATTAAGTGCTGTCTTAACTGAGTCTTTTATTTTTGGATTGAGACACTAATAATTCAAGATGAAGTACCTCAAAAAAATCTACTGCAAGACCAGTTTTAAGTAACCTTACCCAGATTAGTTATTCAGTTAGTTGTGGCAAACATAACTATAAACAATGAATTCCTGACAAATTATACCCATTAAAGGTTACAATGTATAAATAATACATTTTTCAAATCCTAGATCCTTATTCCCAAAGCGGGCTCTGTACTTCTTGCAGTAAAACTCTTGAAGTTGTATTTACACTAAACTTTTGCAGGCCCGCCCCTCTCCATCGCATGGTGGCAAAAGCAGTGAGCAAAATGGGTTTAGACAAACACACGTAAGTAAGGGCCACCAGTGGCTCTTCAGTAAGTTTCCTTCAAAGGATCCCCTCCGGATAGTCTGTGTGCAAACATAATCCAAGCCCCCTTTGAAGTGCACACTTTAAATGTCTTTTGGCTCAGCTGCAGTGAGTGGCATCTCAGCCCTTCAGGTTATTGGAGGAGAGGAGACGCTCGGCCGGTGGCACCTGGTGGTCCCTGCTGCCTCTCCTCGCCACATTTCACACATTTAAAGTACACTGGGTGCTCGTCTCCTTGGAGCAGCCAAGAAGTAGAAATGCTGTAGGATTTTAATAAATCCAGTGTGGCTTTGTTGCACACCAACTTGTGTGACTTGTCCACACATTTTTCTGTAGACAGAGCTCCTTGAAGAGTTGTTAATGTTTTGGTTGCCCCTTATTGGAAAACAAATATTAGTCCATAAACACTGTTCAGAATGTAGGACTGACAAAATCATTCCAAAACAACAGTACTAATAAGCCAGGTCTTCAAACACACCATGTATAGTATAAAATAATAACCAAAACTGTAACTCTAATTAAGTCATCCAACAGGTGCTTTGGTGGCTAACTTTGCAGAGCACAAATCTTGGCTGGGGCTAAAGGCCAACTAAAGGCCAGGGAGTTAGGAGCAAAGATTTCGTTACAAACAAACACAAGACTTGATGGCAGCAGTCTGCTCCAAAAATTCTAAACTTGATGTTCTCTGGAGCAGCATTTAAACTCTGAAACATAATTTTCTGACAAATAAAAACACAAAAAGCAACATATCTGTGGAGATTCTCTGTCAACCAGGGCATCTCTTGTAAAAGCCCTCACTGAACAGACGTCTCAGTTACCACTTGCCAGGTATTCACAATAGTGTGTTAAAACCAAAATCAAAACAGTTTCACTCTAGAAGGACATTACCATTAGGGATGGGCATGAATAATCTAATATTCTAATATTCAATCTGCAATATATATTTGAAAAAAAAAAACTATTCACATTTTGCTGATTAAATTCAATAAATAATTTGATTGAATTTTTATTATTTTTGCTGACCATAAATTAAATAAATCCATAATGAGAAAACAGGCTTTTTTCCCTCAAATATCACAACTGGCAGTGGTTTGGTTGACCTCAGTAAAATAAGCCCAAGGATTTGTGTGAAAAAAAGTCTCATAGCTAAACTGTGACTCCATTCCCATTGTTTGTGAACGTCATGACGTCCTCATTTAAACGCAGCAAATTTTGGAATAACTTTAAGCCAAATAATCAGATTGTCGTGTGCAAAATTTTTCAGGTGAAACTAAGTTATTACAATAGCAAACACTCTTTAATTTTCAGCTACAAAACACACTATGTAGCCTGTAACTTTGTGTCTGAATATATTCCCCATCATGCTTTTTTGGAAACTATAATTATAAATACTTAATTCAAAAATTAATGCCTCTCTTATTTAACTTTATTTTAAATTAACAAATAAAAAAAAATAAAAATATTATAAAAAAATAATATTTGAAATTTAGCTAAATATTTGAATATTTTATTTGTGGAAAATGCCCATCGCTAATTACCACCTGAACAGAGCAGTTAGACTAATGGACCACAGGAGCATAACAACTCCTCCATCAGGATTCTCACTTCCCATTGAACTCTTAACGACAGACTGTCCCAATCAGAGTTAGTTTTAGGTTTAACCCCTCCCTCATAGCGATACAAGCCCTCTTACCAGTTAAACTAAGAATTGAAAATGTTTCTCTGATGTTCTCTGATCATGCTTTATTAAAAATAATAAAAATAAAAGTTGCATTTAAAGATTAAAAATCTATCGATCTAAAAATTAAACCATATGTTTAACAGTTCAACATAATTGCACAGTATTATCCACTATTAAAGATAGAAATGAGAGCGAGCACTTTCTGCAGTGAGTGGCCCAATTTTTTTAACGCTTCTAGAAAGAGTCCTGCGTAATTAACCTGAGAGAAGTTCACAAATGGAAATATGATTAGCTTTTGACCAACAGACTTAACACATTATTAGGACATTTGAAATTATTATACTTTTATATTACATTATAAAGTATTTTAAATTTTAATTTGACAATGTCTAAATAATTTATAGTTACAACACAAAAGTGTTTGGTGGTCCGCTTCAGAGGTCAGTGCCATAAATTGATGTGCATTTACAGATCAACTCACTTACACTGACCTTTGCTCTTGTTCGTTGTTCCTGATATCTGACTTTAAACATGAGCCAAACGTTGGCGTGAAGCTAATGATAATCAGAAAGTTGGCATCGACAGCAAAAACCTGCCATGACTTCAAATGGTTTAACTTAAAGGTTAAACTTTCAAAACTTAATTTTGTTAGTTTGCTTAGAATATTCTAATGCTTTTTTACATTCACATTTACATTTAGTCATTTAGCAGACGCTTTTATCCAAAGCGACTTAAAAGTGAGGAAAACAATGGAAGCAATTTTAACAACACAAGATAACAAAATACATTAGTTCACCAAAAACTTGTCAGTAAGAACCCAGCACAGAATACAAAGCTATTTTTTTAAATAAAGAAAAGGAAGAGACAGAAAGGAAGTAGAATTTATTGTTTTTCATTTAGTTGTTGACGAAATAGATGTGTTTTCAAGCGTTTTTAAAGATGGCTACAGAGTCTGCTAATCTTGTAGCAGCAGGTAGATCATTCCACCAATGTGGAACAGATCCAGAGAAAGTACGTGAGAGTGAATTTTTTCCTTTTTGGGATGGTACCACCAGACGTTGTTCATTAGCAGAGCGCAGGGATCTGGTAGGAACATAGGTCTGTATCAGTGAGTGAAGATATGAGGGGGCGGAGCCAGTGGTGGTCTTGTAGGCCAAGAGCATAGCTTTGAACTTGCGGGCGTCAACCGGGAGCCAGTGTAACCTAGTGAAGAGAGGAGTTCTGTGTGCTCTCTTCGGTTCTTTAAAGACCACTCCTGCTGCTGCATTCTGAATAAGCTGCAGAGGTTTGGTTGTGCAGGCAGGGAGTCCAGACAGTAGTGCATTGCAATAATCCAGTTTGGACAAGACAAGAGCCTGAACTAGGATTTGCGTAGAGTGCTCTGAGAGGAAAGGTCTAATTTTCCTAATATTGTAGAGGATGAATCTACAGGACCTGGTGGTGCTGGCAACATGACTTGTGAAGTTTAGTTGATCATCAATTACCTCTCCCAGATTTCTGGAAGTGCTGGACAGTGTAATGGTTGATGAGCCTAGTTGAATGGAGAGGTTGTGGTGGGTCTTTGGGTTGGCCGGAATCACAAGCAGTTCTGTTTTTGCAAGGTTCAGCTGCAGGTGATGGTCCTTCATCCAAAGTGAGATGTCACTCAGGCACGCCGAGACGCGAGCAGAGACCGTTGGATTGTCAGGTTTTTACTCAAATTCACATCTTTAATTTGCTCCACTCAGTATAAAGTTATGAGACAATGTTGAAATATATCTTATGAGTCTCATAAGAAAATTTTTTTTTAATTATGAGTTTTTAATCTTTTTGGCAGAGAAAGTCAGTTTATGTTTAGAATAAATAATTTGCGTTTCAGCACTTAGCAGTGTCTACTATTACATTATGTTTAGCGTGAACATTTATTGGCTTTTTTTTATAAGGCTTTCTTTTCTTATTTGGGGCTAATAATAACATAATAAGCAACTTCCTTTTTCTAAAAGTCAACTTTTGAAAAGTCTGAATTCACTCAACCCCATAACGTCAGTGCAATCAAGAAATAGTGCACTTCCCTTTACGGTAGTAAAAAGCTCCTCAGCGTTGTTCCGTATGAGAAGGTATCTTTTTGAGAGTGGCGGATAACTTGGTTTGGAACGGAGCTCATGACGACATGTTTTCTAAATCCTGTGCCCTCCCTCGACACAGTTTTGAGAAGTGTTCGGAGAAGACAGGAAGGCAGACAGTGTGAGTGTGGTGGAGGCAGCCGGTGGGAGATTAGTCGACTTTTCTGCGAATGATCCTTGCCGACTGGCCAATCTGTTCAGCCGGGGCCTCAAACTCACGCAGACGGCGCGAGTAGTGACACCAACTGCTGCGACAGAAAGGGAAAACGAGCAGGAAGTTCCGTGGCACGATGCCCGTCACGTGACCGGTCCGCAGCTTGGGCCACAGCCAGCCATCTGTTTTTTCCTCTTTCTCAAGCTGACTTTCCTCAACCCTGCTCTTGCCGCTGGAGTCTTAGGCTCGAGGCCTGGCATAAAAGTGAGAATGTGTTTAAAAACGTGATTTTTAAATCTGGTGAATTTTGTGCATCTGATTAACTGTCAAAAAGTGAACAAAAACTTTGTGGAACATCCGGCGACTGAAGCCAGATCCAAGCAAAAACCAAACCTAGATCAGGCACAGGCCTAGAATCTTCTAAAAAAGACCTTATCAAATAAAATCACCATCGTCGTCCATATGAATCACAATATTACCACTAAATAAATATACTTTTTATAGAAATCATGACCACAAAGTCAACATTTTATTTTCCTTTTAACTGAAAAGTATTTTAAATACTTTTCAGAAAAGTTAGATTATGGAAATTGAATAGTAATACCTATTTTTATTTTAATGTATATTGTTTCTAAAAAGAGAAGACATAAAGATTGATCTTGACCCAAGATAGACCCAGATCTATTCTAAACCAGAACTAAACCAGGTGTAAACCTTGGATCAATCAAGATACTATTTCTCAAAACTATTTGTGATATTTGTAAACCAACTATGAACCAAGGTGAGGTTTGCCTTTTTCTTAGTCATTTAGAAAATGCATAAAACTTTTTTTCTGCTGAACAAATGCCTATAACATACATGTCAGAGTTAAGATAAAATTGGAATAAAATATAAAATAAATGTCAACATTATCATATAGATCATGTTCCCATAGTCAAAGCACTACATGAATAAAGCATGATATGCTGCAGTAAACTGCTCCTAAACGTGGGGTTAGGCTAAGAGCTGTGTTAAACATGTGACCTCCTCACAGGTTTACAGAGCATGCCTGTTTATGAGAGAACAATTGGAGCTCATCTGGGCCAGTGCTAACCTCAGGTCATTGTGATCTGTCCTCTCTGTCAATTGCAGTGTGTTAATTGAAAACAGTCTCAGCTCCACAGAATCCATATGGAATTTGCAAAAGTCAATGATTCAGCAGAGATAAAAGTGTAAGACAACAAACATAATTGCACTTCAATGTCAAGCCTCTTTGCACACCTTCCATGTCCCGGATCATTTGCCAACAGAACTTGCTTTAAATGGTTGCCTTTTCTCTCCAATATTGTGCTAATGCATTTAATTTAATGTTCGCAGACACTGTAATTGGTATAATATTGCTCTATATTCCATTGAAGGAAACCTTAGCATTAAGCACTAAATTGAAATTTTGAAGTGAACAGTGAAAACGACTGTTGGGGCAAAGAAACCCCATTAAATGTAATTTGTTCTGCATGGCTGTGGGGCTAATGGTTACCCAGACACTCCTTTATTAAGTGGAAAAGGTAGTGAGGAAGCTCCACACACACACACACACACACACACACACACACACACACACACACACACACACACACACACACACACACACACACACACACACACACACACACACTTAACACGGCGTAATGCTGTCGACACACTGTTAGCAGAGGTATTCAGCAAGGTGTTAGCTGTCGTGTGCAGTTATTCCCACCACAACGGGAACACTAAGCAGCTGCTCGGGGACATACACACTTCTTATCCTCGCACAGGCTCAGGCTGCTGCTGCTGAAAAGGGCAAAGTGAGCAAGGTGTCTCTCAGATTAAACATATTAAGTCCAAACACAATGAGCAAAAGCTGAAAAAGCATTTAATGAATTGTCCAAATCATAGTTCTAAAGCCAGAATGCTTTGACTAAACAAGCCTCTATCAGAGTATCATAAAATATAAAGAACATTAAATCTCTGCCTTTGACTGTGTAAAAAGTACTTTGTTTAGTCTCCTATATCTTTTAAGTATAATAAAAAAAGTATATAAAAGTATATATATATATATATATATATATATATATATATATATATATATATATATATATATATATATATTACATTTTTTTTTTAAATACAGGATGCTCAAGAGTATGCTCACTTATTTAATTTAGGCAATTAAATATTCTGTTTGTTTTATTGCTTTTAGTTATTTAAACATGAAATTCTGTTGGTCCAAAATGTCAAAAGTGCTGCACCTTTTATCTCACTTTATTCATGCAAGCTCCTGTTTTTTTAATTTATTTTAAACCAAATTAATATTATTAGCATGTGTAAAACAAAGCTTTTTATGACGTATTGATCCAAACTACATTTGAAATAAGGGTTTATGTGTACATGTATAAACAGCCTTGAATTTCTGTGTATTCTAAATTCAGCAGGTGATACGGAATATATTTAGTAAATATATCACAGGGAGAAAAGGGATAGGAAAAGTACAACAGTAAGATAATAAGTGCAAAGAATATGGAAGCAAACGTGGATAACAGAGGAGGGAAAGGGGCATAATGAATGAGGTATTAAGCATTTGAGGAGGAAATAGGCTAAAGATAACTAAAAATGAGGGCAGGCTAGAACAAGCTGAAAGACGAGAGCAGACGATGAGGTGGGAACGGGAAAAGGAAGGATGGATAAAGGGAAAACAAAAGAGAAAGTCAGACAAGGAGTGAGAGGAGAAGACAAACAGGAGAAGGGGGAGGTGAGGGGGTCCCAGTGGACAACGGCAGATCAAACAGACTCTGAGTCCAACTCCACTGAGGCATCTTAAAGCTGCTTTGTAATTGGAATTTTAAAAAGTTAATACAAAGAAGCTCTTTGAGTCAGATGTCTTAACAGATAGAATAAAACACAAGGAAGGAGCCTTTTTTCCCCTCATTTTAGTCCTGTTTGAAGCCTTTCAATAGGAACATTTACATTCCTCTGTCAGAAATCGGAGGAAAAAAACAAAATACAAAACAAAAAAAAAAAGACGGTTTTGAGGTCAGACATTTGAATAAATACATTTAAGCATCATGTATACAGTAATTAATGAAGGGTAATAAATCTTAGCATTTTTTTCATTTGGTTAGGGGTATCTCTGGATGAAAACAGTCAAAATCAAGGATGGAAAAATATGAAAAAAAAAATCTACATACACAATAAACAATACGCCCACACCATAACGAGGCAAAAGCAATCAGCAGGAAAAAAGGAATGTGAGAATGAGGAAAAAGCACTGTGTCAAAAATCACCAAAAAGCAAAAGCAATGTATTACACACTATACAGCAAAAAAAACGCCAAATAAATCCTCACGGCAGCAGCGGATGCCTTTTTCTTTTTTTCTTTTTCAGTTTTGATGCAGCATTTGAATAGTTGGATGGGTAAGATGAGATGAGGTTCCTTGAGAAAATACTTGGAAAAAGTCTGGAAAATCTGGATGAGGGGGCGGATGCCATACTGGCCATTGCACAATAAGAGTTCAAATAGTTCATGAATGCAGTGTGTAGGAGCAGCCATAGTTAGGTTAGATGGTGAAAGTATTGCATGTTTGGTGCGACAGTGGGGAGGTGTGTAGCCATGGGAGCTGCAGGGTGCACTCTGTGGAAGAACAGATGGGAGAAAGTTGCTAGGGGAGCATGAATTCCGGTCAAAAAGAAGGTGACAGCAGAGCGTGACCGCCAACATGTCCACCACAGTCTCATGTGGTTCACTCATGTTACTGTTTCACTACAACGTTTTAGGGCATAGTCACAAGAGGCTTGTTTAGTTCACTTTAATCAAACGTGAGCCATTTGCCTAAACAGTCCAGTTAATTTGGAGAGAAGAGGTCTGGTAGGTTTTGGCAGGTAGTGAAGTCATTGATTTCCAGTGCAGGTCTTGGTTTGGTCCAAGTAAGCATGCTGGACCAAGTGACATACTAAAGCCTGTAAGTCAAAAGCAATGTTCTACTATACTGTATATATAAGGGTACATTTAAGGGTACATTTTGATGCCAAAAAAGGGACTGAAACTTTGTAAAAATGAATGTGTGTGAAGAAGTGGGTATCTATCATTTTACGCTGTAGAATCATGAATAAAAAAGTGGAAGGACATGTTTGGACCTTTCAGGCTCATTAACATCCTTTCTGTATAGATCTTTTATTTGGTATGCAGTACACCACAATGACTCTGCTTGTGTCTATTTCTATATGAATCTATTTTGCACTATTTTATGCCAATTTTTGATGAGGTTGGCCTATTTCCAAACTCCTGAAAGTCAGAGTAGCACGGCATTTTTACACTTTGCTTTTGAGTCTTTTTGGCGGCTCCTGGCCAAAAAAACAGAGTAAATTGTTCCCAAAAGCAGGGCTAACTCTGAGTGATTAGGAGGCAAAGCAGACCCGAGACATGACTTCTTCACCCGACAGTATGTGGAGGCACATCATTAAGATTCAAAAGCCAGGCCAAACTTTGAAGCTGCTCAATATTTAAAATCATTCTACACTAGAACAGAAAGTTCAGCTGACCACTGTCTGACTTTTCTGTGTACTTTTGAGTTTGACAGTTACACAAGACTTCAACTATTTAAAATGATTAGCAGCTTTTGTAATAACTGAACAGTTTTTCTAAAGAACTGGCAGACAACCACAGTGACAGAGGAATGACATTTTTTTCAAGTAGCTGTGTGTGAATAACAAAAAACTTCAGATGATTTGAAAACTGTTCCAAGTCGGAACAGGTGTAACTCATCTGCCATTTCTGGTCTTCATTTTTATGTTCACATCCGACCATTATCAGATGCTCATGACAAAAGTTTAAGTTAAATAATTGTGTAAAAATCAGCTTAAATCTGAAACAATGCATAAGGATTAGAAAGTAAATGTTTCAAATGGCATTAACAAATCCCTTTTTTTTACCTACATGTGCTTTAATACTGGTAATCTTGACATCTGTGTGCACATAACTACTATGTAAATGTGATATAAAATGCCTTTTTCTCAGGATTAAAACTTCATATATGCTTCTTTGTTCACATTGTGCATGAATACAAATACTATACAGACCAGACAGAAATATTACAAACCTGCTCAAAAGGAAGACTTGTTGCTACAGAAAGCAATTAAGCTAAATGTGTGGAACATCCGGCAGCGAACATGCCACCACCCACAGTCCCCGGAGTTTCACAAGCTACAAGCAACCTGATCAGATCCAACAGCTGCTGCAACGCACTGCCACATGCACAAATGAAGAGCAGTATTCAAGACATTTCTACTGTCACATGATTTCACTCGGTGACGGCGGGTGAGCAGGAGAAACTTAAACCTTGTCCCAGGAATAAATAATACTATATCTGGGTCCTTCACTGTTTTATAAAATGGTAAAATTAACACTAAAAATATAAAATCTTAACATCAATATTGCCACATCAAATAAATATCTGCCCTATTTTGCAATTTAATTGTCAAATCAAATGTGTTTTTGTGATCCTGTGTGTGTTCATTAGTGTGCTCACAGTGCTCCCACCTCCATTTACCCCCAAAATCTTGTGGAGTTCCTCTGAAAAAGAGTTAGAAGCTGTTTGATCAGTACAGGGGCTCGATTGCTGCCTGTTCTCCGCCAGGTCCCATTTATCCTCTGATTAAACCGATGAGCTGGATCTGGGTTGCTTCTTGTTAAGGTGTCTGATGCTGCAAGCCTTTTGCCACTCCACATCAGGCTTTATTTTGATCCAAAAGCAAATCGGTTACACTATTGATCTGTGTTACAATTACAGTCTTTGCTACTGCTGTGCTTGATTTTCACCTTGATTTGTTTGTGCTGTAAAATCCAAGTAAATATGTGAACAAATAACTGAGTGTCAGGTTTTCATGTCTTAACCATCAGCATACAGTCTGTTTATCATGTGGGATAATCTAAAAGATTGAGTTTGGGGTTCTGTTTTCTTGTAGTGCTTTTTCTGCGTTCTTTATTACTTTTGTTTCCTGGTGGGACAAGGATCACAAAAATGAGCTTAAAATGTTTTCTGGCTGAAGTGTATTTTTGTCTTTTGGAAAGAAGACAGTGAAATGGGGAGGAGCAGGAGTTGGAGAGGGGGTCCCTCTGGCAGCTGATCTATGACAGATGGAGCCGAGTCACACAACTCACAGCCTCAGGCAACACTCGGCCCAGAACTTTCCACAGGGTCCCACATTTACCTGATCAGTGTTCTCATGGGCCAGACCAGTCCATCCCACACACACACACAGAGGCATTCATACTGCACTTCTGTCTGGTCCTAGTTATGCTGGTATTCACTACAACACTATTTAAAACTGAGTTGATCTGACCCACTGCCCCCACAGTCAAATTCACAGTGAGAACAAAAACAATCACTTGTTACGTAGTCAGTGTATTCAACAGAAACTTTATTAGTGTTGCTTCAGAAAAGTTCTGGAGCAGTCTTTTTGTGTGTTGGTTGGGGGTGTTTGGGAGGGTTGCAGACTAAACACAGATCCTTTTGAAAACATAAGACAGCGTCTCTACTGTGAACCTCTAAACCACACATATAGTAAATCCAGACATTGTCACTTATAACTTGCACATCCCTAACTTCACTGGGAGTCTTTCAAATGCTCAGAAACAGTGGAAGACTAAAGAAAATGTTAAATGGCTTATCATTCAGTTGGACCAAACCAGTACCCTACATGTGGGATTGACCTTTGGGGGTCCTGTTTCCTTTGTAATTTTATGGAAACAGCAAACAATATGAAACCAAACTGCTGTATATATTCATCCCAAAAGGTGGGTATTTGACAAATTATTTACAAATGGCATTTTCCTGCATGTATGACCTGTGCATTTACATTATTGTCAATTTAAGATGAGATTCTCTAGCACTAGCTCAGTATAATAAAATAACAACAGGATGTGTCTATTAGGTTGCCAGGTTGCCAGGAGAGAAGGCAGGCTTTAAGCTGCCTTTGCTTCTACAGATGCTGGGCCTGGGCCATAAGTGTACTGTTCTGGTTTTAGCAAGTGTTTGATATGACAAAATAGTGCCATTATTTGTTCTCTGTTTTGCATGAGTCGTCCACTTTTGCAACTTTGGTTTTGTACCTGCAGATCACACAACATCTCAGCATGCTTATATACAGTTCATTATTGCACTGTATGTGTTTGATCCTTACAGCAGAGTAAGGGTTAACTGCAGTGCAGAGGAAAGGCCAAATTCATCCTCTCTGCTTCCTTTCCCACTGCTATTTCCTGTTGGATGAGCTTCACCAAAGCACTTCAGAGTATCGTGCTCTCTACTTATACATTATGACGAGACTTTAACCAAACAGTAAAATATAGACAATTGAGTTACTGTGCCTTAAATAAGAAAATGCTGTTATAGGATCAACTGTGACAAAAAATAGATATGAGAAAAAGAGGTCTAGAAGCTTAATCAATCCAGACATTTATAATGTAGTTTACACATTTTTGTCTCTAAATGTGTTAGTGCTAAAATTAGATTGTAAAATTATGTTCTAAGAAGAATGAATGAAGCATTTAGCAAAACTATTGTACATATCAAACACGTGGTTAATATACTGAGGACTTTTTGGTCTCTCCATTCAGGCCGATTAAATTCATCTAGTATGTAGACAGACAATTTGTCAAATTTGGCAAATATTGCAGTTAGAAACTAAATTTCGAAAGAGAAATTATGTCCTTAGATGGAAGTATAGTTTTTAAGTTTTATTTATTGGTGCAAGCTGTCTTTTTCCAGTCTTCTGTGTGTTGGATTTGTGTTCTGCCTTGTTTCCAAATATCTGAAATAAAAACATCTCCAGTATGTTCCAGTATGTTGCTTTTCTAACAACTGCTTCAGTATTTGCTTGACAGACGTCTGTTTGCTCACACTATTTCCAAAAGGTTTGAGCAGCCAGACAGTTGTGGAGTGACCTCAGAGCTGAAGCTGTAAACTCGATCTGCTGCAATCAAATAAACAGTGGAGAGGTTTTTGCAGAATGACTAAAACAATCTCGTTATTGGAAGCAAACTCTGCACACGTTCCTTGGAGTGGTTCGGACGTGGAGATAACAAAACAGACGGGCGGTTTTTACACCAAGATCTGTTAACAGCAGCCAAGAGAAGGCAGTCCTGAAGGAGAGGCCAGGAGACGAGGGAAACATGGGCCTTGCTTAAATCATTAAAATAAAACAACTCCGGAGTGTACGGCTATATTTTCTATTTTAACAAAACGACTAATGAGGAAGGTCTGGGGTTGCTGGGGACAAAGCTCAGTCAAAGTCGTAAAAAAGTGCACCTTCTGAAACATATGGACACTTGGCACAATTTTTGGCACCCGCTTAATGGTTCCACTCCCAAAGTGGGATTGTGTGGTTTTGAAGCCCCAGAGCTACATATGGAAGTGTTAAAGATTTTGTCACCTTTAATTGACATCACATTGCATCGTCTGAACTATGAGAAGCAGCAATAAACACTTTCATAGCTGCTGCTCGCCGCTCTGAAGTTGGTAAGGCTTGCTGCTTTTGTCTTTTGTGTCTCTGTGAAGGAACAATCTTGGAAAAGAAAGAGGAAACTGCAGTGAAATGGCATAGATTATACATCAAAATTAAGAGACTGAATTAATGATCAAATATTGTTTGAATTAGGTAGATTCCCTTCCAGGCTGATCTTGTTGAAGAAGATGTGGAATGTAACACTCTGGTAAGCAGCCGGCTGTCCCTTGGACATTGGTTTTTAAAATGGGATGTAGGAGGAGACACATGATTGATTAATGACTTTCTTTTCCATTTGAAGACCACAGCAACTTTTTGCCTGGTTCTTAATCGCATTCATTTAACTTTAATTTATGAGAAAGACTAAGGTAAGGCTGGATCCACAGCAGCTCACTCAGGAGAGAAGGTTGGTGTCAGGAGAGCCTCGGTTGTGTTGAGAATGTGAATGCGGCTGCAGCTGCTAGTGTGTGTTTGAGGCTGCGTCATAAATAATGCACTCCATCTAAAACGGGAAGGCTTTCCAATTAATACACAGGCAGATGGGAAACTTTTCACAAAGTCTTTTTGTCCCTTCTCACTCCCCCATTGTGCAAAAGTAATCTGTGTCACCTCAAGGAAGTCCAAGAGACAGAAACAAATCTGTGAGCCATTCAGCCTTCCAGCTTGTGTGTCTTTAAAACACTTCTAATAGGTTCATAAAGTAATACCCATTCTCAGTTTTGATCATGTCCATGTTTTATACTGCCATATCTTCAGAACGATTTAACATTTTTTGGAATAACATTTTGATCATTAAAGACTCAACAAATTTATTTTACATCTGGAATAAAAATTAAATTCACATTCTTTGTTATGCATCTGACAGGTTTGAAATAAAATATCTCCAATAAAATGATCCTGACCTATTGAGATAATAAACATGCAAATACACAAAAATAGTTTCCAGTTTAAAGGTTTATGATGTATATCTTTGGGATCTGAATGAAGCCTTTTAATGACCTGGAAATAGCTCATCCTGTCCACCTGTTGGAAACCCCTTTAATGTATTTATCATCTCACCTCTCCATAGATTTTTATTTCAATTTTAGAAGCAATGGGTTCTTTCTCAAAGCCTTACTTGTCCCTTCTATTAGCTTTCCATAAGTGCATGACATAGTCTATATATATATTTTTTTTATTGCTTTAGAAAATAGTTTATAGTCATGGTCATTTGCCATTTCGGAGCAGACTGCAGCGACCTGGCTCTCAGTATTAGGATAGTTCCACAACCCGGCAGTGTTTAGCTATGCATGGCTTCCTTGTCCTCTTCAGAGAACTGCCGTACACCTATTTGCATGTTGAGGCTTAGCGTATCGTGTTGATGGAGCTCATCTTGGTGAGTTTGTGCTAAAAGCCTGCTGCTCCGTTCAGGTGTATGTAACTCAGCTGCAGGGAACAAAATACAGATTCATATTTAATGGAACAAAAACCTCAAAGCCAAACCTAGATATTACTCACTTTAGTAATTAAAAATGTATATTGCTCTGTGCAGTCTCATACTGTGCATTATTAAAATGTTTTTTTCGTCTCCAACTTACATGGGCTCAAAAGGATTTTTAATGTGAACACTCCCTCAGAGCCAGTGTGTGCACGCGGCCTGGCTCTGGAGCTGCTGTAACACACTCGCAGCAGATGACAACAACACAGCATCTTTGTATTGGCAGCACTGCAGTTCTTTCACAGGTGCCTCACAGTGGGGTCCCAGCCAGTCAAAGCGACAGGTAAACACGGGATTGTGCAACAGCAGTCACAAAGCTCAAAAAAAAAAAAGAACTAACGAAGAATTAGAGTTTGGAAAAGGTAGATGCCTACGAGTTCTTTCATGAAAGTAACAAATGACTGTTCATTCAACTCATCACAAAAATGACATTACATATTAACCATCAGGCACATTCAGATACTTTTTCTTTCTTAGCCTTGATGTTATTAACTCATTTCTTTTTAGATATATTTTCCATAACTCCTACAATCTTCAAAGTAACTGTAAATAAACTCCATAAGGGTCATGGCTGTCAGACTAAATTGTAATATCATATCCAGCACACACACTATATGTCTCTAAATAAACCCTATCAACTCAAATGCAATTATTCCACAGCACTGCTACACAAGCCATATCTAGATTATGTATAGAGTTACACACTGCTAATTGCTTTAAAGGCAACCCATTATGTTTTGAAGTCAATCCACTCACTTAACAGTGATCCCACTTGTGCACGTCCCCACAATAGAAACAAAAATGATATCCTAATGCATGTACAAAGCAACACAGTCGACTTTTACACAGCGCCACATATTAGTCACAAGGCATCTCCCACATAAAGTTTACACTGCCTAATCATTTACCTTCTAAATGGGATTTTAATTGAATTGGCGTCAAAACGACAAACAATGACGCCTGGGTTGCAATTAATAAAATCACAGCAGACGGATCTATGAGGCTTGATATGAACCTTCATTCAAATCAAGTTCATTAATGTAAATGTGAGCCATTGAGAGAGGCTCACAATTTTTCAACTCCACCCCCCCTCAGCTCACCCCAGCTGTCCCGATCTGTGTAGCTGCATTTATTTTGAAAAGGGGCCCAAAAACAGATTGGGAGGTGATGTGCTAGTTTGACAGAGATGAAAAGAGGATATTGTAGCAATATGGAATCAGTTAAATAAAATGATTGAGAAATGGAGCAATTTCCATTAAGGTGTTTAAAATATCCTTTAATCTAAAGTTGGTTGTGATCTGATGGATGTAACAATAAGTTTCTATTGAATAATTGTTAGTATTTTAGTCTCTCACCTGCACCTGAGCTGGCTTAGAACATTTCCACTAAACATACAGGCCCACTACCTACTGAAAAACAAATTGCCTGCAGCCAACCCTTCCACTAAGGCACTGAATATTAAACTTAACTGTCAATTTTTAAAAATAGGCTATAGCAACTGAATTAAAAAGAAATGACATAAGGAAGTGATTTGACTTGAATCTATCTCTATCAATCTTCTTGCACTAATTAAGGATATTTACCCATACATAAATCCTGAAATATGTTAGTGTATTTTAACAATGCAACATGACATCTAAATTTGAAATAAGTATATATATATATATATATATATTTTTTTTTTTACTCATCATCAGCCACAGTGTTTTTTTTCTGTTTAATGGAAGACCTTCTGCTACCAGTGGCTGAGTAAATACAATGAGGTGATTAAAAGGGGGGAATGCTTTAAGCGCACTGCTAATTAAATGGGTATGCTAATGTTGTCATACTTAGCAGATGGAAGAAGAATCACTTAAGTGTAATGCACATGTTATGGTATTTTCGACATGACACGCAGGCCCTCGTGGGATCGCTCTGTGCCGTTGTCGATTTGTGTTTCACAAGTCCTCGAAATGGAGCGCACACACAAACACACACCTTTTGTGTCACTAACTCACAAACTTGTTTGTTGGGACCAAGCCATATGCAATACTCTGCTCTGACACAAATCAAACGTGGGACTGTCAGTGATTCTGGGTGAAGGATTCTGTAAATCATTGCATTATCAGGAGAAAAATACTCTATTTCAGTTGAAATCACAATTCAACAGAATGCCTCCACACTACATCTTTATGTACCACAACAACATTTCATCTAATACCAGTTAGCTGCATGTTGATAAAATTGTTCCTAACAAAGTGTTCAACAGATTAAAGGCCAAGCTCCTTATCTTACCATGATCAATAGGTGTTCATGATCAAAACGACAAGGACTAGGATTTATGTTTGAAATGAGATTTCTCCACCGGCAGGCTGGTTGCTCTGATAGAGGCAGGGTGAGGAGCTCCACATCAAGAGGTGCCAGCTGAGGTTGCTTGGGCTTTGGTTTCTAATGCCCCATCCTGGCAAGGTGTTTCAGGCATGTCCCACCAGTAGGAGGCCACACTGAATGATCTGGAGGAAGTGTCCAGCGAGTGGTAAGTCTGGGCATCTTTGCTTAGACTGCGGCCTCTGTGACCCAGGCACAGAGAATTGGAAGAAGATGTATGGATGGTCATTAAAGGTGGTAAGCCAACATGAGAAGTACCCAGTCACTTTGCAATTGTAGGAATCCTGAGGGACCAATTGTAGTTATTCACATAAAAAGGGGAAGCAATGCAATGTTTTCTCTCCCTCTCCTTCTTCCTCAATTTGGTTGATTGCTTGCATCTACAGGCAGTTTATTCCTCCGTTTTCTGGTTCAGCTCCCTGGACACCCAAATTGAATCCACAGAGACCAGACTAATAATTTATGTAAAAAAGAAATTAGAATGCCTGACCAGGCTATGGGTCACCATCAGGGATCTGAGTGGTGAGTGGAGAGGTTTGACTGGCACTATTGGTCCCTCTTTGAAGGTGTGATGTGAAGTGACTTTCATGAAGCACTGAGTGAACCCTGATCCCGGGAGCTTCAGTTTCACAAATACAAGATTACAAACTTCTGAACCTAGAAATGGTTTCACAAAGTATGAGTCAACTCATGAGTGGCAACTCAATGTCTTAACGGTTCTAAAATGTTTCTTTAGAAAGTCTGTGCAATCTTAAGACCTGTTTTTATCTACAAAAGAGCCCCAATGACAGACTAGAATCCTTTGCGGCATGCATTAGACTGTCATATAACTGCTATTAAAGCTGTGGTCATGGGCTTTAACCACCAAAATAACATAAAACTACTGGGTAATTTGAATTGTTTAAAAAAGGCAAACTCTTCCAAATGGTCAAAGAATCAGAGCTGTCTGAGTCCATGTTTCAAATTCCTTCATTATCACTCTTCTCCACCCAGAAACCAGTCCAGACAGCACCACTCTTCTGCTCTATCTGCATATTTCTCTAATTATGTACCATGTTTATTCCCTGGAAGACTAACTTCCAAAAGAGATGGCAAGTTGTGTAATCAAAAGTGTCCCTCCTGGGATCCCCAAAATGTAAAAGGCTGTAAATGAAAATTGAATACTTTGGAACTCCAACTGGGGAGACACCATTAGCATCAAATTGTCCTCACACATTTGTTTATTCTGGGCACTTTCTCTTTTGCCTGATATGACAGAATAACCCCTGCCCCTGGCCATTCCCCCCTAAAGCAATTATAACTGACTCATACCATTTGAACATACAAATATACAGTGTGCTCACAGTGTGTGATACAGTCCTGTCTTAAAAATCCACTTTGCTTTTAACTAACCAACTTTAACAGCGAAAGGACGTTCCAAAATAGTCCCTTTAATAAGTAGTCACAAATTCATTAGGAGCTAGTCACAACTGTGATCAGAACACAATGGACTGCATTCTCTACGATGCAACAATCGGGTCAAGAGACAGATTCACTTAAAATAAGGAGTGTAAAACTGAGTAGCCAATACATTATGACAATACATGTGTCCTCAGTCATCCAGGACATATTCACAAAAGATGTTTTTAACAAAAGCATCTGGACATAGGGTTAGAGATGAAGATGTACAGTACGTCCCTCATCCAAGGGACTTTTTTAATTCAGATTTAAAAGATGAAAGAACTGAGTTTTAATGGTACACAGGAGTCCCCCACCAGCACTCACAAAGTCCAATCAAATCACCTCTAAACCTACGTCCAGATGCCATTTTCATGAATATGCTACATCGTGGTCTGATTGAATGCCCCTGACCAGTCCACAACAAAACTGTTTTTTAAAAAAAAAAGAATAGAAAAATAAACATGGTTAGCAATTTAGATATTGTATTTCCTTATTTACTTGAACTTGATCAAATAAACATGATCATTTGATGAACACTGAAATGGTTAAACAATGACATTAATATCAGAAGCACAATCTCCACAACTGCACTCAGGACCGACCACAAGTGACTCAAGGAGGAGGAAATAATGAAATGTCAAGTGCATGTGATGCCACAGACTGGAGTGGGCCATAGGTTTTTGGAATAGTCTGAGGGATTCCTCTCCCCTGTTGTTCATGTGGTTTTTGATGTCCCTCTTAACATATAGATGATGGATATGTCACAAATGACCCAAATGATATGGCACATGACCGTTGCTGTTCATCATGCACTGTATCTCATCTAGTTTTGACGGTGGAATCATTTTTGTCTCCTCTCCACTACTCACTACATTTACATGGACTATTTAGATGGGCTCATTCTTGAGCTCTGGTGTTTAAAACCATTAATTTTTTGTTTAGAAGAGAAAAGGAACTTGTTTGTATTGTTAAATCAGTGAACATGCATTTACACATTATCACTGATTAGTTTCTGGAGATGGCAACATTAACACATCAAAGTAAAAAAAATTATAAATAAAATATTTCTAAAATGATAATTCAGGTTTGGCATTTGCTTCTTAAGATTTTATTTCAAACAAGACAATAATCCTTCAAGCCAAGAAGAAAAGGTTGAAGCAAAGGCATCTGGACTTATTTTTCAAGCCAAGGACATTTTTGAGAAATTTACAGCTTATCATTTATAATGTATTTTTCTATTGTCCTAAAACAAGTTGCTAAAATTATTTCCAAAACGGTTATTGTGTGTCTGCATCTTTCCATGGTACATTCTGGTTAAATTCTGTTTCTACAAACACTGAGAAACAATACAGTCAAGCATTAAACTGAAGAGCAGCGAGTGATGAGATCAAAGCACGACTGACAGTCTGAGGGTGGCTTCCTGTTTAAACTGTCAAACTCTGGGTGTGCACCTTGTCATGACGTTCTCTCCCACATGAATAGAAATAAAAGGCAAGCACATGAATCAGAGACAGAGAGCCTGAAGCGTTGTCAGCATTCGCACATTCAAGAACAACCTGGAACAGACGCTAACATGGCCCCATCAGGATCAAACACAAGGTGAGGTTACACCAGTCGCCTTGGATTTCCCTGGAAAGAACCGCCTGAGGCAACTAAAAAAATGAGGGGGTTAGGGAAGGCTGCGTACCACATTATAAAAATGTCACATTTTGAAACCATTTGGTAGGGGAAGTTAACCAAATATGAGTGTGGCGTAATGTTCCTTTAAGCTGTCAACTGAACTTATACCTATCATCAGTCTGGCCTTAGCGTGCAGGGTACTGATGAACCAGCAATGGGAGCACACTTGATTAACTGCACCCCATCCAAGCGTTGCTTTCTCTATTTCTGTCAGGCCTAATGGCATTAGATCAGTAATTATAAGATTATTCACAGTTCACGCGGGCTTCACTGTTAACTTTTGAGATATGAGACCATTATCGTCTTCTAATCTCTTTTTCTGTGAATTACAGCATAGATTCATATCAGCGTTTTGACTGCTCGTATGTCGTGCCCCTCCTTAAATTGGCACCCTGTCCTCATTGGGTTAGTCTTGGTTTTCTATACAAAGATTTGGGTTGTTCTTAGGACAATTCATGAGACAAACTATTCAAAATTAAACCAGCACATTCAGAAAGTCAACACACTTCTCTTAAGATATTGTCTAATGGCTGTCTGTGTGTATATTTATGCATACATATATATTATTATTTATTTATTATATATCATTTTGTTGTTAATTCTTGATGACAATAATTACATAGACATTTTGAGACACAGGGTTGCCTTATTCTAAGCAGTCCTGAAAATTATAATTGATAGTAATAGAGCAAATTAAGAAATAAAACACTTAAATACTGCCATTTAAAAAATATGTAATAATCAGATACATTAATAATAAAAAATATACATTGAGTATCTTAAATCTTACATAAACTGTAAATATTAATATCTCTAAGCAGCTATGGTATGGAACAATGGGTAACAACTTTGCTAAATGGTCTCCCTTTAAGGTCACTTCTTTTGAGTCTCCACCTCTGCTGCTCAGCCCTGCATCATCCCCCCATCATCATCAGACAGCCTCCTCCTTAATTAAACTCCACCAAGGAGCCGCTACAGCGGGGATCTGCGCCCTTTACAGTCCCAGGGGTGAAGTACAGGCAGCACCAAAGACGAGGAGGAGTAAGAGATGAAGAAGGCGCTCAGCTCAAGTTTGCCTGAAGGTTAGGAGGTACACCGCAGGCTTTAACCCTTGTGCACTGTTCAAAAACACTACATTTACATGTTGTTCGGGAACAAAAACGTCCCCAAGTGCATAAGGGTTAACTCATTTATAGCGCTAAACATAAAACAGAGGCATGCTAGTTGGATGCAGGTCCTTTGGTTGCAGGTTGTAGCCAAAGTTGATACTAGTAATATTTAGTTCAACCAAAATATTTCAGTCATGTTCAAATGTGTGCCCTTTAAACAGCCACTGTTCAAATTAATGTGTCCGTAACTCTCTCTGTGGACCTTGCTGAGTGTCTCATCTGTACACTGATATAGAGCAATTAAGCAAATTACATTAATAAAGGCTCTGGGGCAGTTTTGCTAATGGTGTATTGCACCACCTCTGGGCACAAAGGCCACTATGTCATTTATATCAACACCACACACCTTCTGTGGTGAAGATTACTTTTGTCCATTGATGAATGGTAAATGGCATGCATTTATATAGTTCTTTTTTGCACCCATCTCGGGCACCCAAAGCGCTTTACATCGTTCTTCCACTCACCCCATTCCCACCCATTCACCCCTGGGGCAGACAGGGAGGGGGGCTGCCACACAATCGGCGCTCAACCTTCTCTGACCACCACCAAACACACCTCTAAAGTCACACACATTCAAACACCAGTGCTACGGACACTGAAGGCAAAGTGGGTTAAGTGTCTTGCCCAAGGACACAACAACAGTATAATCAATCAATCAAATTTTATTTATATAGCGCTTTAC
Organism: Neodontobutis hainanensis; assembly: GCA_024349245.1. NCBI lineage: Eukaryota > Metazoa > Chordata > Actinopteri > Gobiiformes > Odontobutidae > Neodontobutis > Neodontobutis hainanensis. The sequence goes on along the minus strand of JALDNG010000001.1, from coordinate 5,964,866 downwards.
AACAGCCAAAAGGTGCACAAGGCGCTGTATAAGCAGGGGAGAGTGGGAATCGAACCGTCGACCTTCTTTGACTAGGACGACTGCTCTTCCACTGAGCCACTGTGCCCCTGATGAAAGCTGTAACAAAGAGTAGAAGTTAATTTACCTCAAACAAATATGCCTAACAAAATGTTGTTTGAATTCTTTGAATATGGCAGACAAACTGTTTTTTTTGCCACTGGATAAAAGTGGGTGGATACCAGAAAATGGGTTCTGTTTGAGGTCAAGCAGAGGAACTGGGACAGACATGTTGACTCAACACTTTATTTAACAGTGGTAAATATAAGTAACATCTTTACCTTCATAAATAGTTTTGTAAGTCCTAACGATGGTTAATTGAGCTTAGTGGGGTGTTTGAAGCACGCACTATCCCCCTCTGGCACATCTGAGTCGAAAACATCAAATTAAGCTGCCAACAAACCCAAAGCAAGTCTCGGGTCATGTTCACACAAGAGTGACAAATTGCTTTACGTTAATTCAATACAGACATTGCGACCTCCCGTATAATGAGCGTATGATCTCGCTAAGATTCCAAAACAGCATACACTTTATTTCATCATCAGTCATGGTGGAGCCACCAAAAAGATTTTAAGAAGTGAAAACGTCAGACTGAGAGAAAGCTCGTTCACAAGTCAACCTTGGCCAAGCTTTAACGGAATGACGTTGGCTCAAACAAAGTGAAATACTCAAAACCAATGATTTCAACGTGGCTTTTATGCATGTTTTATGTTGTAACTTGAAAGATACTTTACTTAACAACTTTATATTCATCCTTTTTACATTAGATCTTTTGTTATTTTATGTCCTTCGAGATATAGCTACTGTTAACATTTATTTAGCTTACGGTTAGCAGAGATGCCAGCGTGCTACTGCGCGTGTTTGTTTCATTTAGGGCTTTATGGTGAGACAATGGCAGTTCAAACGGTAGTTTCTATTTTAAATGCCATGAATCTTGTTTACATAGCGTCAGCGGCTGGCTCCACTTTTAGACCCAATGAAAGATTTCACAAGGCCAAGGCTACTTCATTGTTATGACAATAAAATGTACAATAAATTAGACGCCAAAATATTAAAGTGGGGTAAAAAATATTTTATTAGTGATTTTTTTTACGTATAATGCTTTGGTTGACAGTGACTAAAATGAATATAGTATGACTTAAAAAGACAATTACGATAATTTTCCACCTCCATCAAGGTTTTCATTTCTTACAGTACAGTACAGTATTTGCTGTTTCCTTTTGCAATAATAGTGTGCTGGTGATCGTTGTTGTCCAGAGTTGCTCTAGGAGTATTTACAACAGTGTCATTCACTGAAGGAAGCAGTAGGGGGAGCTGCGCAAATCTTATTTAGTTCTGCTTTAAAACTTGGTGCAATTGATTTGGATTCAAATGGGACATTAGTAGTGAGCCAACACGTCCAAGCACTAGAAATGTGCAATGAAAAGCCAGGGGCCCAAGAGTTACAGCCAGATGCCAAACAAAGTCTCCAAGGCTTGACCAGCCGCCTGAAAAGGTACATGAGAGAACTCAAAACTAGTAGAATACACCGGTTGTCCTCTACTCAACCAGCTAGAGTGAACCCTAAATGGAAGGGTAACACGACCAGAGCAGACCCACCACGGCCGGAGACCGAACAATCCTGGAAAGGTATATTGGAGAAAGAGGCATCACACAACAGTGATGCATAGTGGCTAGTGGATCTAAGAGCAGACCACAGCAACCTCTCTGAACAGGATCAGGTCACCATCACAAAGGCAGACATCCATGAAAGAGTCTCGGGTCTGAACAACTGGACAGCATCAAGCCCTGAAATGGGTTAGCCTACTGGCTAAAGAAGCTCACTGTACTCCATGAGTGGCCTGGCAGCAGAAATGAGCCAGCTGCTAATTGATGATAATAGGATCCACCTTGAATGGCTAACTAAAGGCAATCTAGAATCGGAAAGATCTCCTAAAGGGATCAGTTCCATCAATTATAGGTCAATAACATGTCTCTCCACAACATGGAAGCTCATGTCAGGCATCATAACTGCTAAGATAAGTGGGCACATGAATCAATACATAAGCACAGCACATAAGTGCATTGGTAGAAATACCAAAAGAGCAAAACATAAGCTGCTGGTACTGCTTTGGAAGATCACCCTTGAGGCCAATTGCAAGCCAATTGCACAAGTGTCCATCAAATGTGGCATATACCAAGAAGATCCTCAGTCCTCACTGCTGCCAAGACTGGCTATGGTTACCCGATTCAGGAATGGGGTTACCATAAATCACAGGAACAACAACAGACAACTCAGTCCAAAGGAGCACGGTCCTAGGAACAGCCAAGATACTGCGCAGAACCCTCAAGCTCCCAGGTCCCAGGAGGACCTGAGCTCTGACCTTCCCCTCTGTGAACTTGCCCTCCGTGGGCAAGTTCACAGAGGGTATAGATAGGGTATAGATATAAGGACTTTTGTAAGAAAGAAGACAGATGAGAGATGGTAAGTGTGTAACAGCTCAATCAGCTGTGAGCACATATGAGATGACAGCGCTGGTTTGTCTAAGGGGCTCAGCTTAATTAGCCTGTGCTTTATTGTTAATGAACTTCATGCAGTTGTTTGCTTGTATAATCAAGGCAAAGAAGCAGAACTGCTAGCTAAGATGCCAAAAATAAGCTGACAAAAGCACTAGGCACTCCTCGATTACCCCGTCTCTCCTCCCCAGCCTCGCGCTTGTCCGCTCTCAAATGGAAAAGCCAACTGCCTGCTTCATAAAACTCGCTTAGCAAGACAGTGAGACAAAATGGACTGTAAAGTTCGTTAGATGAAAATATTAAAAAAGAATTAAGCTAATGGAGATAAAATTAAAAGAAATGAGGCAACAAACACTGCGTACCAAAAATGGCACCAGCATGACAGCAAGGATTTCTAATGACAGACTGCATTTGGGCAGTGAAAAAAATTAAATTGCATCCCGCGCTTAAATTTCTTGGGGAAGTAATGATCCGAGAACAATGCTCACTCTTGGCACTGGTGGGAGTGGGGAGGGGATCAGACAATAACAAAGGCTGATAGGTGTAGATAGGTTTAGGTGGCACATGTAATGGCCTTATGTGATAAAAGATGAAGATTGTGATTAACAACACCCTGCATTATCATTGAAATGTAAGATGGCATGTTAGAAGTGAGAAATTGTGTACCAGAAAAAATATATAAATAAATTAAAATGTCTTGATATTGTTATCAGGTCATGTCTATTTTCTGTCTGTCATCCACCTTCACTCTCTGATTTCTATCTGATAATTAAATGCAAGATAATGGCACACAATTAATCAGAAATATCCTATATGTCAGTGGACAAAAGGTACAGGCTTAAAAATGTTAAAGGGTTTGGGTTGGTCTGAATTCTCAGGCCAGCACAAGTCTGCAGCGCTCTGGTTAAGATATGAAGGCCATGATGTAAGGAACGGCAGGCTTACAGCCTTCTTCCGTCTACAACTTTTTTCCAACTTTGTGTGAGTTGCTTCCACTGTCTCCTCACGTCACTGTGATTATGAGAGAAAAGGGGAGCTTCCCAGGGAGTCCATCCTTCTGCTGTCACGCTGCTACTTTCCCAGTCTCTATTAAAACAGGCCAAATTTATTACCAAAGTTTCTGAAACAGGATTTCTGCAGTACAGCAGAGGATTAGGCCACTCCTGCTTTAGGATCAAATTGCAATAATTAGGTAGAATATGAAGCCAAAATACGTGAAACACGTTGGAACTTAGACCGTGCACAGACGTACAGTACACACACACACACAAATCATAAAATATATTCCATTTCAGGCAGATTCTCGGAATGAGTACAATCCCGGATACTGTGAGGCCTTTTCAGCATTGCCAGTTAATCTCCTCAAGGAGAAATGCAAGATGACAATGGCAAAGCACCTCCAATAATTGGTTCCAACAGGCTTACCGTATTAAAACCTGAAATGAGTTCTTCCCCTTTTAAGTATGATCCATTATTTCAATCCTAGGGAGAAAATTCTGTCTTTGAGAATATTAATAACTCCCAACTACGCAGCAACATGAAAACAGTCTGTGCCTCCCCCTCTGCCCTCCATCCTAAAAGCTGTGTACCTGGCACTGCGGCAAAGGTCCCACCAAGGACGGCCACTTGAAAGACTTGGTCCTCCCTCTGTCTCCGTCTCCATGGTCGTTTCACTGCGCTCAGGCTTCAGAGCCATCTTGAAGAAGACCTTGAGGCCCCCTTTGTCGTCTTCCCTTGAAACAAAACAAATAGAATTCAGGTCTTTTGATTGGATTTAGAGTGTGGATCTCGCCACGTCTGCCTCCCGTCATGTGAGCCAGAAGTTGTGACTTCAGAGAGCAGCCCTGACGCTCCTATCTCTGCATCAAAATGAGACGGGCAGGTCTTGAGAGGATGTCTACTAACTCTCTCTACACATCCAACCTTGTTAAAAACAGACTGTGTTAAAAACTTAATGCCATTGCTGAGTTTACTTTGCAACTACAGGAGACAGACAGCTTATTATATTGTCCTAGAAAATACACCTTTTTTAGCAGGATTGTTGTCTTTCCCCAACTGAACTGAAAGATTATTTGAATATTTTTGATTATCTTGCATAGAACATACTGCAATCCCCTTAACCATCCCAAGGGAAATTTGAGCTTCTTAGTCCAAGACAGAAACAGGATGAGACATTTCTCTCTATTTTTATTCATGAATTTGAGCCTGTCCTTTCTCCTGCACCTCTGCAGGAGAGTACACAGAAATAACCCTGTAGACATCAAAAATACTGCAAAAGAAGAAGAGAAAACATTAATAAAAACATCAAGTGCCGGCATTTGTTGTTTGACTGCTGTGTACATCTTTACACAAGCTTGCATCATTATGGTTTGTTTAGTCTGCAGATCAAGCCAAAAATTGTTCAGATCACCAGGCGTCTGAAAAGCTTTTAAGCACTTTATTCAGATAAGCCTTCTTTGATATAAGATCCATGCACGAGCGAAGGAAAACCACAGAGAAAAACACAAAAACTGACATCTGCTAAGCAACTTTTTTTGCTTTTTGAGCCAATGTTGCTAACAAAAATGATCTATGTTGTTTGTGCGAGGGAACCAGGACACAATTGACTGTGCACATGGAGAATTTGAAGAATTAGATTAGTGTGTTTCACCATTTGATCTGGTTTCATACAATGTCAGAGACATAGAAGGGCAGAGTCTAATTATCAGCTTCGGGGTTTGAATTTTTTTGGCGAGAGTGGTCAGCGGAGCCATTAATGGTAAATTTGCAACAGGTATTATAGTGAATTATTACTATGTTTTATTCAAAGCCTTAATCAGTTTAAAAATGCAGATATATGAAGACTAAACCAGTGTAACAGTTAAACTAGAGGCTTTTTTTCATCCACAGCATAAATAAATCTATTTTTGTAATTAAACTATAATTAACAAACAACAGATGTGAAAACAGAAAAATTTATTTGTCAGCATTATCTGGCCATGACCTGCTTCTTGAGTTGAGCGGTGACAATGTACTTTATCCACCTGAAGGAGTGTTGATGTTTTGGGAAGAATTTCAGAGGCAAACAGTTAAAACAACAACTATAGATTAGTTTTGTATCTCAAGTTTGTATTAATTGCATACATTTATATGGTTATAGTTATATTGCCTGTGTTGAAGTGTCCCTCAGCTGCTCTAAGGTTATATTAGGAGTAACACACAGCTGAATGTAAGCAGTTACTTTCTTTCGTCATTTATAGCTGCTGAGTTCCAGGTTCACAGAACAAGGAGGATTTTTCTCCAACTGTTAAAAACTGGCAGCCAGCGATCTGCTTATCATTACACCAGGCGGGCGAAAATTAAACACTCCAAACAGGAGAGCATATTAACACCCAGAGAGCAATTAAAGTCAGTGCAGATGCACGTGCCGCTCCCTGCCTTGTACCAGGTAGGGGACGGAACAGACACACTTCGGAGGGTAATCGCCCATGTTATCTGCAAAAAAACACCGGGGCTCCAATATGCACAGGTGCTGTCCTCAGCTGGCCCATATTGGTTAATTGAGCAAATCTCTTATTTCCTAGCCTCCTATAGCTTCAATTATCCTGTAGCAAAAGAGCACAGTCGGCCAGTTATGGCCTACGTGGGAGATATGACAACAGAGGTGAGCGCTGACACGTTTTAGAGCTTTGTTCTGTGTTAGCAGCTGCAGTACCTGCCAGTGTGGGCCTTATTAAAATCTTAGTTTAAGGTTTTGAAGAGAAGCTGTATCTGCAACAGAATAGGGCAAAACAAGTGTGTTGTGTGAATGGCCTCAAACACTGTCAGATATTCCGACAGTCAGGACACATACAGAAAATAGGGTATATACTCTATATTATATTCTTTCACAATCACGTATGTCTTCTCCTCTGTACATCTGTTGGGTTGAATTAGATTATATTGTGATTTTTTAATTATTTATTTACAAAGGAACACCTAGTGCAACTAGCATTTATTTGTAGTTAGTAAGTGGGTCTTAACAAAGTAATAAGTCACAGTTTGCCATCAGGTCTGAATTCATTTCATTGATGATACTGATGACATGAAGTTTTAAAACCATAGGATTAATGTAATCTGTCTTGTTCACACTAACATAACAAATATGATATGACCATTTTTAGACTAATGTACACAAAAGCTCAAGACATTACTAAAGAAAACTAATGTTGACTAATTAGTTGGTGTATATCCGTGCACACAGACCAAACATGTGCGGTCTAAAGTGGCTCTAAATGCAAAGAGTCAATTCTTCTGCACTTTTCTTTGTCGCCTTTTCTTCAGCAGCCGACCCGAGCAGGGGCTGACCTGTCATATCACATCAATGCATCGGAGGAGCCAGATAATATGTCAGATTAAATATGTATGGGTGAATTAGGCCTATCTCAAGTATTATATCATTTAAATTCAAATCGCTCCATCGCTCAGTAATGTCTCATTATGACGCTTGAGAAATTAGCAGATAAAAACACTGTGACACGGGTCTGATATTAGGGCTAATTTACCTCCACCCCCTCTTCAAACTCTCTTTTTTCACATTTAGCACAGGAAAGAAGGTATCTATCCAGATCTGTGTGTTCTTGTCCTATGAGACTAACTGAACGTCTTGTTTAAATGCACTTACACAATTTTATTGTTCTTGCCAAACACAAGTTTGTATATAAATATATATATATATATAAAAGAAAGAATTTAATACATCCCATTCATAAATAGACAATAGAGATAGCAAACATAAAGCCACTTCAGATTTTGTGACCTAAAAGTTTATAAAGTCATCCCCACACCAATTTCTTATTTCTCAAAACTCCTATTGATTTACTAAAGTCTACAAGCTGGTGCTATTTTTTTGAGCATAACAATGATTTGTTATGGATTGAATGGATTCTTTAATGATAATATAATCTAAATTTTAATCTAAAGACTTATTTAAGAAAACTGTTAAATGGAATAGTATGATGTCTAGGGTCAACTTGAACGTAAATGAAAACAAGAATTGGTAAAGTTAAAAATAGTATTGTAACTGTATCCCTATAATAGTAAACACAGAAAAATATTTTCAGAAATGTAAAAAATGTTTTATAAAAATATAAACTGACTTTTCATTGTTTTCCTCCTGTTTTTCCAATTCACAAGTTACACTTACGATTCATTTGTCACGGACCCTGTTTTAACCGGGGCGCGGACTCAACGCCCATTGGCTGAAGTGACAGGAAGTTGGGCCACAGGGGAATAGAAGTCAATTGGGGGAGATCAGTCACTCTAGGAATGTCTTTGCAGGTTTCAGCATCTGTTTAACCAACAATTATGCAAAACTGACTGATTTAAAAAGAGAAAAAAAGTTCTTATCCTAGCATTTTCATTTTGGACTCACTCACATTCTGTTTGTAATCTGTACACATCTGTGCACATCTGACAGTGACAGACAGCTGTCGATTGATTTAAGTTCATTTTGAACAAAACACAATGCTATACAAAGACAAGAAAATAATAAATTCTATGATATTCAAAAAGGAGTGGGAAGTAAATCCTACCCATTCTCCTAGCATCAATAACCTGCTTCCTTCAAGTTAATCTAATTGTTGCATTTACCCATAAAACACCATTTGTATTAACAATAGTAATACTAAGAGTGAGTGTTGCTATGCAAAATCTAAACACTGACGTCATTGTTCAATTATTATTCTTCACTTATAGGGTTAAGGTTGCAGGTGTAGGATGCACAAAACTCCCTCTCTACAGCCTCCACAGGCGTGACGAATCAACTGGCCACATGCAGATGTTTTTGTGGGTGTGCCTCTTTAGGACCACTTTCACAAATCAGGAAATATAGGTATTATTAAGTCTTAAATTACATCGATGTGATTCTTTTTATGACGTACCTGTCCATAGTGATGTCTCTTTTGGAGTCGATGAGAAAGAATGAACGTAGACGGCTTTGATTCAAGTGCGGTTTGGAGATTGTAACACAATGTAAACAGGACTGTGCTGTCACCTGTTGATCCAGACGATGATGATCTCCGTTTAATTTCCACTTTGGTGGACAATAAAGTTCTATTCTATTTTTTTTTTTATTAGGCACACTATAATTAAACACAAATTAATATAAATATATGCCCTTAGTAAATAAATATAAAGTATACAAATGTAGCTGAAATAACAAAACATAAGTTTCTTCTTCACAGGTTTAAAAACCCATGATGATGAAATCTGAATGTTTGCTTCTGACCTTTGACAGCCCGTGGTATTGTACACTTGTGAGGTTTGTGTTGGATGTAAGATCTTCCACAGGCCTTAGACATTATGAGTTTACATTTGTTCTTTACCATGAACCTCAAGAAAAAGACTTTTAACTCTCAGTTATCTTTTAAAAGGCAATGCCACATTATTAAACTGTGTCTGACTGTTCACAGAAGATTCATTTTTCAATAGTGACACTTCAAAGGCTGGAAACAGAAATGACCATAAAACCAATATTTATAAGACGATGTCAATATGAAGCACATACTATTAAAGCACTGTGATGAAAACCTTTCAAAAGTTTATTGGAGAGAAAGTACAACATAAAACCTCTATGTGTTATATGTATTTTGTTGGTTTAACAGATTGCATAACACCAATAAAAGGAATCCTAGATTAGTCTGTGTGGAATCAACAGCAGACTATTAACATTTGATTTAGTTTCACGTGAATCGGTCTCAGGATGTCTTTTGAAGGGGATGCATCCACAAATTCAGGACTCTACCAGGACAGTGGATATTTGAAGAGTCAGAAGAAGTCCTGCTCACACTTTAAACCACGTGGGTCTTGTAGAGCAGTCATTTAAGAGATAGATGTGGTACTTTTTTAAAGACAAGACTGCCCAGGCCCCAAACCATGCACAGTGACAAGCTGTAGAGCATACAACAGTCACAGATGTAGAAGAAGCCTGGACAGCACATGACTGAATAAAAAGATACGCGTTTTGATTGAGGCGTAGAAACAATAAAATGTTGCTTAAACAAGGAGAAAGCAGGGCTTTAGAAGCACACAACTCACTTGACGCAGCTGATCAGGAGCTTGGATCCGGGATTTTGGAACAGCATGAAAATACAGTCTCGAACTCACTGGTGCTGCTATCATCTACATTCCTGGTTTCCATTTCTGTTCCTGGTAGTGATTGAAAATATTCTTCAAAAATTTGTCTCTTTTGGCTCGGCCCCCTTAAAAGACCTCTTATGACTCCCAATGGCTCTTAAGTTAGTATAACTCAGAGCCTTTTATTTTATTCCAATTTAGCAATTGTGAATGTCAGTTAGGCCCTTTGTGAATGTTTAGCACTGTAATATTTGTAGTAGGAGGTTGAATTCATTAAAATGTCACAGGTATGTCACAGTGTTTTCCTTCGTATGTACTGACCATGAGAGCGGCCTTCTACAAACTGGTTGTGGGACATAAAAATAATGCTGAAAGTTCCAAGAAAGTACAGCTGTACTCTGTAACTGTAGTGTAGACTGGACATGATCTGAAATGAGAAGATAAAAACATAGCCTACTAAATATTATTTTCAGGTTTAGGCTATAATACAATGTATTTGTTGCAGTCATAGTAAAACTTTTGACTGAAACAAATAAAATAAAAGACTACAAGTAGTTACAGGATATGTTGTCAAATTTTAATTACACAGTCTAGTCTAAACCACTCTGGCAAAATATATTTTTTTTTCACCTTTTAAGAGTCAGCTTTTTAATTTCAGAGGAAAACAAAGGAAAAGTTGTAACTGATAAGGCTACGGCTAAGCTATTCTGCCAACAGACAGAGAAACCAGAGACAAAGTCATTGTAGTAAAACTTCACGATTGTAAAGTCAAGTCAGCTGCAGCTGTCGATGCATCACAAGTTAACCTGAGAGTTCACCTAACGCTATCTGTTACAGACGACTAGTTCTAATCTCAAACTTACTTTACTGCAGTATAGCTTTCCATCACTACCACCTTTAATCATTAATATTGTTGGAGTCCTTAGGACAAAAAATGTTAACATTAACACAAACATTAATAATGCGACTTAGTGAGTTTGTGTTTTACACAGGCATCATTCTAGCCACCTACACTACGTATTGTTGTTGTTGCAGCTGCCCAGTGTTGCCAGTTGACCTGACTACAGTTGATCCGTCACATCGTCTTCGGCCACTATAATTCTGGATAGGCCTACATGAGCCACTGTGGCTCAACTTCCTCTCACTTCCGCTGCCACGGAAAAAACAGGGTCAGGAACAAATGAATCGTAAGAGTAACTTGTGATTTGAAAAAAAGTTTTTTACATTTTTGAAAATATTTTCTTTGTTTATGGCCATAGGGTTACAGTTTCAATTTTTTTATTGTTTTTTTCTTTGGGTACAGTTCCAAGTTTATGTTTACAATTTTTTTTCATTTTCGTCAAGCTGACCCTTTGACGTCATAGTATAGGGTATTTCTTAAATGTGTTAAGTTTTCTATTTGTATGAAAAGGCCTGTTCAGTCAGCAGCATCTCTCCTCACTGAAGGTCAAACAGCCTGTGTAACTGCTTAATAAATAAAGTCCGTAAACACTTTCTGGGTGTGTGCAACGCCCCGGTTCAGCTGGGCCCGGCTCCTTAAGGTGACGTATTAGCTAAGCTTATTTATTTTAATTTCCCTGCCTTTTATTTGCTCCTTTCCCCTGTGGTAAAGCAAAGGCTGATTTCTGCCATGATTCCCTCCTTAATTTTAATACCCTTTTTACTCATCATACAGACATTAGACACCCCCCTCCCTCCACCCTTCATGTCTCTGAAATAATGTAACTTGGGCTCACACAGGAACATGGCCTGACCACAGGGAGGACTGTAAACTAGCTTTCATTTCTCTTTTTTTCCGGCTGCAATTAATTGGTGTACAGCCATGTGCATATATGATAACGGAGGATTTCTCCCCCCGTATCCCATGCACACCTCCCCAACAAGGAAATAGGGAGGTTAATTAATGTAAGGGGCTGCGTGTTCACCATAGTTTACTACACTGCTCTCCATCAACTCCCCCTCACCCCCAACCCCCATCCCCTGCCGCCTTAAGAGCCTTGATTCTTCACTAATGACCTAGTTCTTTTAATGAGCGGTATTAACCCCTGGCTACAGTCACCCAGGTCTTAATTGTCAAGCCACGCTGAAGCGGGATGTGCAGGGTGGGGGTGTGGGGGGGTTCCATCGCCCGTGAGCAGGTACATCACCGAGCCCCTGTCAATAAATAATGATAAAATAAATAAAATAAAATAAAAGGTTACCAAGGCAACCGTCCACCGCTATCATCAACTACCCCACCCCTCGCTCGCTTGATGTTATTTTGCCCTCACCATGATGGCACTGATGATCGCCTGCACCGCCCTTCACCCATCTCTCATTTTGGACAGTCTCCTGCTGGGACCCCAGTGGAGCGCAGATACAGTCAAGGAAAAAATAAATATATATCATAAAAATAATCAGTGTGTTTCTGCTTAAGGATCCTGAAAACTCATTAGGACACATTCGGAAGAATTGTAGGAAAAAAAATGTGGTTCTTTTCATTTACAGAAAATGTGATTAAAAATTCTCCTTTATGTTGCACCCAAGAGGTGTGCTTAAAAATTCAAACACTATTTACTATTAAGCACAATATAAAATAAATTCAATAACGAGATATAGAAATATAGACACCTAATTAGTGCGAGGACGCTTGCACAGCTTTATGAAACACTAATGGCTTTAATGAAGAAAAGTCCAAAATAGCAGCAGTTTGGTTCAGATGCAGCTTGTCAGCAGCAC